>QFEX01000416.1:1900-14445 GCA_003316505.1 Suillus alpinus
ACAAATGATTGCATGAGACCTGTATTTCTGCATGGGCAAATTCGATAGCCGTACAACCCAATTTCCTGACATGTGGTCATGTTTACGGATCATCTAACAACTACGTGCATTCACATTAATCTATCAGTCCATCAGTGCGCGATCCTACATTAATCCACTCATACACTCAAAGCAAGACAACAAATCACTACAAATCAATCAACAGCTCCTCTCGTCGCTCCGGAATCGTCGTAGGCGCAGACGGCGCGTACAAATCAAACGACTGTGGTGCTGTCGTTGGTGCGGAGGGAAACTGGGGGAGCTGCGGCTGTAAGGGCTGCTGATACTGAGCGCGTGATGCGTGCGATACGGTACTTGAACGCGTGAGTGGGGCAGGTGGTGGGGACATTGCGGTGCGTGATGAGACGCTGTGGTGCCGTGCGAGGGTTGGCGTTTGTGGAGTGAGAGGTGGAGCTATGGGTTGAAGTGCAGGTGCTGGTGGTGGTTGAGACGGTGTGCGAGTGTTGGTGAACTGAGGTATGGACACGGGTTGGTGGATCGGAATGGTGGGAGAAGTAGGTGTTTGCTGGGGGAGGTAGGATACAGATAACGGCGGACTGGTGAAGTGGGGCGGCTGCTGAGGCTGAGGCTGAGGGGGCGCGGGTGGCGAGGCAAGTGGAGCCGTGGGATGCTGTGATGGTCCTGCCGCATAATGAGCATATTGAGGCTCTGACTCGGGGACAGTAGATAATGTGGGTCGGGAAATAAGAGGCTGTGGAGCGTATTGGACAGAGTCCATCCGTGGTGGCGCAAAAACTGGGGAAGATACGGAGGATGCATGATGGTGGGAAGGTGCCCATGGACTGTAACCGTTGACGGGTGTTTGTGCCGATTGCCGCACAGGTACAGTCGCGGGGTGGACCTGTTGGAGAGAACGCCGCCATGTGGGATGTGAGACCTGATCTGTCAGCAGCTTGTCGTAGAGCTTGACGGCTTGCGAAAGCTTTTCGTGCATCTCTGATAGCAGTTCTAAGTGCAAGCATCAGTACAGTTGAAAATTTCCAAGCATATTGACATACGTTCTTTGCGGTCAGTGTCATCCAAACTCATCGCCAGCTTGGGACGGAGCCCGTTTGCCTTGTCATACAGTTCGTTGACGGCAGGATACCGTGACATGTCGCGTCCCCCTTGCGCCTGCACCTGCTCCACTGTCTGGCTGAATGTAAGAATCGCGTCGGTCTCTAAGGGTTCCAGATCATAACTCGCAAGCTTGGGCACTTGTGGGGCAGGCGCGACGGTGGGCGGATATGATTGAGAAGTGGCGTACGCGGTGCTGTATGAATCTGTGCTTGAAAGCTCCACAGGAGCGCTCGGTTTCGGGGCGCTAGCCTCGCGAAGACTTGCTTCGATAGCTGCACGGAGATCAGGATCGTCCTCATCCGCGTCAGCAACTTTGCGATCGGGGTGCGTCTTCCTATCAACAAGAGGAGGTTCGGAAACTTGCCAATTGTGCGCGGAGGGTTGAGCGGGGACATAACCCGGTCTGCGTCCGTGAGCAGCACCGACCTCCTCGAGGGAGAGCTCGATAGCGCGTTGGAGCTCGGCGTCTGCGAGGTCGCGCGCACTGCTGTGACGTGGGCTATACATACTTGCAGAATGACGGTGTCCTTTGTCACTGTAAGGAGGCGGCATATCAGAATGGCTTATGGACGGAAGGACACAGATATACCTTTTCTCGGCCTTTTTCTGCAACTTATTGTGGCACGCATCACAGACCCTAACAGCTTGAGTGATGCCGAAGTGAGGTAGGGGTATGGATTTAGATGAGCATTGCTGGTCGAAAACCTGTCCACAATTCCGACAATGATGTTTTCGGTTGGTAAATGTAAACGGAGTGCGACATCGCAGACACAATTCGGAATCTATCCATTCTGGAGCAGTTGATGTGTCGACCATGGCAGAGTTCGCCAGGGCAAAGTCCTTTGGAGGGAAATGATGTCCTGCGCAGCAAGTGTGAAACATAGTGATGACAGATCTGATGAGTGCATACCTTCACTCTTGAGGGTCTTGTAGACCTGATTGACGTAGCTAAGACTGGGCTTGCCTTCAAAAGCCAAGGACCAGTTCTGTATATATTTCAAGATATCATCTCTGACAGAATTATTTAGACCATGTATTTTGAGGATGGAGACCAGATTATCCATGAACTCCCGTGAGGTCACCTCGGTCAAGAAATGATCGCCGCCATTCTTGACACAGATGTCTGTCAACTGTCGAATCGGAATCAGAGCATGGCGCGGAGAATGGAATGATATGGCTTACACCGAGTGCGAGGAGTTGGACATTGGGATTCTTGTGATTAAGGCGACGTTTGAGCGCACGCATGGCATCCTTTGCGGGTGCAGACTTGGAGCGTATCTGGTCGCATATCTCGAGATTGAGAGCAACGTCCTCTGAGCCATTCGGGATGAGCTCCGAGGTAGCCTTGTCTAGAAAGGTAATGATGAGTTAAAGTACATGGATATTGCTTATCGTGCTCACCGACGGCGTCGTCAAGTTGGGAAGTTCCCCATAACCAGCTGCTGATCGATGCCATGTACAACGAGCACAGTGGAAGTGAATATGAGTCTTATTGAGTGTCGCGTCAACTGCGCACAGCTGCCTACAGCCAGCTTGATGACGCGATGACAAATCAGCCATGATTTTCGCACTCCGATCAGTAAATATTCAAGGATTATTATTCCTCAGTAGCACCGTCACAGACAGTCTGCCACCAAAAAGATACAAAGTATCAGTGGGGCAGAAAGAGAGCTTTGTGAAATATTTTATGGTATTTACAAAATACTTTGGGTAGCACATTATTGTGAATGGGATAATGCGTGACATAAAGTGTGACTGCGTGACTCGGGGCCGGACGCAGGTGAATTGGGGCGGAGTTGGAACGTGAGACTCATCCACAGGTTGTTCTCAACAGCCATCTTTGCCGTCTTCGAAGGTCCTGTTGTCGACTTTGCGGCTCTCCTGCAGATTCAGACGAATTCATTAACGCTCCCGCCAGTTGCGCGGTTTGCCGAGTTCTGCTTGACCCATTTTTTTTGCAGAATTTTCCGTCTTTTTTCTTACTTTTCACCTGGTACTCGTGGTTCCTTTCAATCCGCAAAAAAAAAAGTGGTCAAAGCTCCACTAATCTCCCTACAATCGCATTTACGACACTGCATTCGCGTTAATTCACGTCCTGGACTCCTTTCAGCTCCCTTTTCCGACCTGGTCACCGCATTCCTGATCTTAACGCGTTTTTATTCCCCTTACTCCTTTTGTTGCTGTTTTTGCAATCATGTTGGGCCACCAGTTCGCGTATTCGGCCGCCCCCATTCGCAAAGTGAAGGAGGTCCAGTTTGGTATCTTGTCACCAGAGGAAATTGTGCGTCACGACCCATTCTCTACCCTACTGTGCTAATCAGTCTATCTCGATCATGCAGAAAGCATACTCTGTGGCAAAAGTGGAACATCCAGAGGTCATGGACGAGACAACCCACAAACCTAAGATGGGCGGTCTAATGGATCCTCGCATGGGAACTATCGACCGAAATTTCAAGTGTCAGACATGTGGAGAGGGAATGTCAGAATGTCCTGGTCATTTTGGTCATATCGAGTTGGCGAGGCCAGTCTTTCACCCAGGTATGTTGGCAAAGCTCTCTTTGTCTCAGTGTTCGGCATTCATTCGGGTCTTCAGGTTTCATCATTAAAGTGAAGAAGATCCTGGAATGTATCTGCGTAAACTGTGGAAAGCTGAAAGCCGACATCGTGAGTTGAATTTCGTTCCTCTACTCGTTTCGCACCCCACCACCCAATTTTCTGGGGGCTCTCTCCATAATCCATTGGAGAACCCCAAACCCGCACCGCGGCAGTACCTCGAACAAACGAGGCGTTTGACCCCCTGCGGCGTGGTCTGCGCGCGTTTTCGATCGCTTGATCGCCGCGTGGACCATTGCAAACGCCCAGTGATGGTTGGACACGAGGTGCGCGGTGAAATGGGGCGCTGAACGAGGAGTGCGAAAAATCGTAGTCCAGCCAGTGCTCAAGGCACCTTACTGGACTCGGCTTTGGTGGCCCTCCCTGTGACGCGGGAAGAGGGCTCACCAATGGCCGACATATATGCCAAACCATGTCGGCTGCCTCCTTGTGATGCATTGCAATCCCTTAGATAATGTTTCTATTTCCGTCGACATTGATGCTGACGTTTACATTTCATGTGCTTCCTAATTTGTTCGTTCAATGCCATTGTCGTTCCGTAGTCCGATCCCAATTTCGCCGAGAAGATCCGCCATATTCGCGATCCCAAGGCGCGCATGGCCGTTGTATGGGCGCACTGCAAGACCAAGATGGTCTGTGAGACTGACGAGCCCAAAGAAGATGGTGCTGAAGGAGATGCGGATGAGCCCAAGAAAGGTCATGGTGGATGCGGTCATTCGCAACCGGTCGTTAGAAAAGAAGGCTTGAAGCTTTTCGTCCAATACAAGAGACCCAAAGATGAGGACGAGGTCGGTATATGGCAGCATTACTGAATGCTGTTGCTGACCGGTTTTCAGGATGTGAAATCGATGCAGCCTGACAAGCGGCTGATTACGCCGTCCGAGGTTTACACGACATTCAAGAAGATGTCCGACTCGGACCTTCATCTTTTAGGTCTTTCGGATGAGTACGCTCGTCCCGAGTGGATGATTCTCACCGTTATGCCTGTCCCGCCTCCTCCTGTCCGTCCAAGTATTGCAGTTGACGGCGGTGCTATGCGGAGCGAAGATGACTTGACGTACAAGCTCGGTGAGATCATCAAGGCGTCCGCACATGTACGGCGGTGTGAGCAGGAGGGTGCGCCTGCGCATGTCATCAGCGAGCATGAGCATCTGCTCCAGGCAAGTATCACGGGAGACAAATTCAAGTGCGGCTATTGACTGGCTGATTGTAGTTCCACGTTGCCACCTATATGGACAACGACATTGCCGGTATCCCTCAGGCGTTGCAGAAGTCTGGCCGTCCGGTGAAGGCAATTCGTGCGCGACTAAAGGGGAAAGAGGGGCGTTTGCGTGGTAACCTGATGGGCAAGCGTGTGGACTTCTCTGCGCGTACAGTCATCACAGGCGATCCTAACCTGGAGTTGGACGAAGTGGGAGTTCCTCGGAGCATTGCCATGAATTTGACTTATCCCGAGCGAGGTGCGTCCTTCGTATTCGCTTCGGGTGGTGTAACTTACAATGCCATTGTAGTAACGCCCTATAACATCGCATACCTTCAAGAACTAGTGCGCAACGGCCCGACTACATACCCTGGTGCACGATATGTCGTGCGAGATACTGGCGAACGTATTGACCTGCGCTATAATAAGCGTGCTGACGCATTTCTGCAATACGGGTGGATTGTCGAGCGGCATCTGAAGGATGGAGAGTGAGTTGGACGAGCAAAGGATTTTACTGATTCATGCTGATATACCCGTTTCAGCTTCGTGTTGTTCAACCGGCAGCCTAGTTTGCACAAGATGAGTATGATGAGCCACCGTGTGAGGCTGATGCCATACTCTAGTGAGTACATGCGCCCTCTTGCGTGCTCTGCGAGAAATTAACGAGTACAGCCTTCCGACTCAATCTGTCCGTGACGCCTCCATACAATGCTGATTTCGACGGTGATGAAATGAACATGCAGTAAGTCACCTGTATCTTATATGCGATGTGTTATTCACGTCTTCCAGCATTCCACAGAGTGAAGAAACACGTGCCGAACTGTCGCAAATAGCATGGGTTCCCCGTCAGGTAATGACATCTTCTCTCATTCATGGGTATTATATTTAACTGGCGCATAGATCATCTCGCCACAAGCCAATAAACCTGTCATGGGCATCGTGCAGGACACGCTTTGTGGGATCCGCAAGTTCACGCTGCGAGATACGTTCCTGGACTGGAACCAGGTTCAGAACATCTTGTTGTGGGTCCCTGGCTGGGACGGCAATGTGCCAATACCCGCTATCATCAAGCCAAAACCCATGTGGTCCGGGAAGCAGATTCTTAGCATGGTGATCCCCCGCGGTATCAACATCCACCGGGCCCCAGATCCTAAGTCCTCGAACCCCATCTTCGACGACGGCATGTTAATTGAGAATGGCGAAATCATCTTTGGTGTTGTTGAGAAGAAGACCGTGGGCGCTTCGCAGGGTGGTTTGGTGCACGTCGTCTTCCGCGAGAAGGGCCCCGAGGCTACTCGTGACCTCTTCACGGGTATCCAGATGGTCGTGAATTTCTGGTTGTTCCACAATGGATTCAGTATCGGCATCGGTGACACTATTGCTGGCCCCAAGGTTATGAACTTCATCACGCAGCGCATCGGCGAGAAGAAACAGTTGGTCGCGGAAATTATCGAGGAGGCATATCACGACCGTCTGAAGGCACTGCCCGGTATGACCATCCGAGAGTCCTTCGAGAGCAAGGTAGAGCGGGAGCTCAATCGCGCTCGTGATGACTCTGGTCAGTACGCGCAGAAGAACCTGAAAGATGACAACAATGTGAAGCAGATGGTCACGGCTGGCTCCAAGGGTTCATACATCAATATCTCGCAAATGTCTGTTTGTGTCGGGCAGCAGAGTGTTGAGGGTCGTCGTATCCCATTCGGGTTCCGTCACCGTACTCTTCCTCATTTCACCAAGGATGACTTCAGCCCGGAGGCACGTGGCTTCGTCGAGAACTCATATCTGCGAGGGTTGACGCCGCAGGAGTTTTTCTTCCATGCTATGGCTGGAAGAGAAGGTCTTATTGATACCGCCGTTAAGACGGCAGAGACCGGTTACATCCAGCGTCGTCTTGTCAAGGCATTGGAGGACGTCATGGTTCACTATGACGGAACGGTACGCAACTCGCTCGGAGATCTCATCCAGTTCGTATACGGCGAAGACGGTATGGACGGCGCGTTCATCGAGCGCCAGAAGATCGAGACATTTGGCCTTGACAATGAAGCCTTTGAGCACAACTATCGTGTTGATGTCACAGACGGCAAGAATGGCTTCCTGCCCAATACCCTGCAGATCGGCGTGGATGACAGCTCTCTGGAGCTGCAGATGAAGTTGGACGAAGAATACAACGAGCTTTTGAACGACCGCCGTCTTCTGCGGGAATTCATATTTCCCCAGGCAGACGGCCTTAATCCTCACTATCTGCCTGTCAACCTTCACCGTATCATTCAGAACGCCACCCAAATCTTCCACATCGACAAGCGGAAGCCGAGTGATCTGGAGCCGGCATACATCGTCGAAGCCGTTCAGCAGCTCAATAACCGCTTGGCTGTCGTCGTTGGTGATGATCCTCTGACGAGGGAAGTCCAAGCCAACTCATCGCTGACCTTCCGCATGCACGTCCGCGCCACCATGGCCACCCGCCGCGTACTCGAACAGTTCCATCTTACCAGAGAGGCATTTGACTGGGTCCTTGGTGAGGTAGAAGCCAAGTTCAACCAGGCGCTGGTGAACCCGGGAGAGATGTGCGGCACACTTGCTGCTCAGTCGATTGGTGAACCGGCCACGCAGATGACGCTCAATACGTTCCATTATGCCGGAGTCTCCAGTAAGAACGTGACACTTGGTGTCCCGCGTCTGAAGGAGATTATCAACGTTGCCACTAAAATCAAAACACCCTCCCTCACTGTCTACCTCGAGCCTGACATTGCCGAAGAGAGTCTGCTTGCCAAGAACGTCGAGCAAGAGCTCGCATATACTTCATTGCGTACCGTGACGGCAGCCGTGGAGATCTGGTATGACCCAGACCCAAGTTCCACCATCATCGAGGAGGACTCCGTCTTCGTAGAGTCGTTCTTTGCCATTCCCGACGAGGAGATTGAGTCCAAGCTGCATCTGCAGTCGCCGTGGCTCCTTCGTCTCGAGCTCGACCGTGCCAAAATGATTGATCGCAAGCTCACCATGGCTTATGTCGCCGGTCGCATCGCGGAGAGCTTCAAAACTGATCTCTTCGTCATCTGGAGTGAAGATAACTCGGAGAAGCTCATCATCCGTTGCCGTGTACTCGGCGGTGGCGACAAAGATGACGAGGGGCTGGGAACAGTCGAAGAAGACATCTTCTTGCGCCAGCTTGAAAATACTATGTTGAATTCCGTCAGCTTGCGCGGTGTCCCTGGCATTCAAAAAGTCTTTTTGCAGCAGCATGACAAGGTGTTTATCGACAAGACAGGCTCCATCAAGACAAAGAAGGAGTGGGTATTGGAGACGGACGGTATCAACCTCAAGACTGTCATGTGTATCGATAGCGTCGACTTCACTCGTACGTATTCGAACAGCTGTGTTGAGATCTTCAACGTGCTGGGCATTGAAGCAGCCCGCGCTGCTATCATGAGGGAGTTGCGTGGGGTCATCGAATTCGACGGTTCCTACGTCAACTATCGCCATCTCGCTCTCCTTTGCGATCTCATGACGCACCGAGGCTCTTTGATGGCAATTACCCGCCACGGCATCAACCGCGCTGACACTGGAGCGCTCATGCGCTGTTCATTCGAGGAGACGGTGGAGATTCTCATGGAGGCAGCTGCAGTCGGGGAGAAGGACGATTGTCACGGCATCGCCGAGAATGTCATGTTCGGCCAGTTAGCGCCAATGGGTACTGGCGCCTTTGATGTAGCTCTGGACATTGACATGCTGAAGGACGCTATCGTCGATCATCGCCTGCCAGTTCAAAACATGCTAGCGGCACAGGCAGATGGTGGCATGACACCAGGACAAGTGGCAATGACGCCATACGACACCAATTCTCCTGCGTGGTCAGAAGGAAATTTCAAAGGAGAATCGGCCGCCTTTTCTCCTCTCGCTGTCAACGGCGGTGAGGATCCCGCAAACTTCTCCTTCCTTGGGTATGGGCAGAGTCCTCTTGGTGCCGGAGGCATGTCGCCTGCAGGACCTGGGTACAGCCCCAGTTCTCCCAATACATACTCTCCGACATCGCCATATGTTCCACAATCACCGTTTGGCGGCGCTACATCACCTTTTGGCACATCCCCATATGCTACTTCTCCCTTCTACGACCGTGGCAGAGGGCCTACATCGCCGACGTATTCGCCGACATCTCCCGCACTCAATCTCACGTCTCCAGGATACTCGCCGACGAGCCCACGCTATTCTCCCACTTCTCCGTCGTTCTCACCCACGTCGCCGCGCTACAGCCCACAATCTCCATCATTCTCCCCCACGTCACCGCGGTACTCTCCCACCAGTCCCTCCTTCAGTCCTGCTTCTCCGCGTTGTAAGTTTATCCCTTTCGTATCTCAAGCTCGGCCGTTGACTGATGTCTTACTTTCTCAGACTCACCAAGTAAGCACGGATATTATTCACCTATGATGTATACTGATGATTCATTGTACCGCTCTATTCACACCTACAGCTTGTAAGTCTTTTGCTTCTGATTGACACACTGCATACTCAGTCCAATTCCAGCACCTGCTCAAATGTCCCCATCCTCACCGAAATATTCTCCCACTTCACCAGTATCTCCCTCATCTCCAAAATACTGTAAGTCGCCCATCTTCGTCCAAAACACGACACACTCACACTTCCTAGCTCCTACCTCCCCCACATACTCCCCAGCTTGTGAGTACTCTCACCATGTCGTATTTCCACACCCACTGATCCCTTATCCCACCACACAGCACCCGCATATTGTAAGACGCTTTGCCATGGATACTAAATCTAACCATCGCTAACCTCTTTTTTAGCTCCTGCTTCTCCAGCCTATAGCCCGACGTCACCCCAGTGGTCGCCTTCAAGTCCGGCACAGAACGGCCGGAGTCACTCGTACAGCACCTCGCCATCCTGGGAATAAGGCCACCTGTTGTGTTCGTTCGTTGGCGTTATTATCTAGCACGTTTTTTTCCTGTCAAAGCACTCCATGTAGATTAAGCACATTTTTTTACTATACAAAGCTAGATATGCCCTATTATTCACGTGCGTCACACCTGAGGCCTGAGCGAGCATGATAAAAAAAATTGATTCGAACACGAGCTTTGCGGTATGTATGTATGCATACTAAACATGTAGGGTTAGCATAAAACCTATTTGCAGTTACGATGGCATATATAAAAAAGGAGCTTTCTCACAAACTCCCGACTCAACGCAAAAAAAAGCGTCCAAGATATCAAATGTACGTACGTAGCAGAACTATTTGCAAAGGAGTGGGTTTGGTGTGGGTGTGATGTGGGCAACGCCCGGCGCGCGCGCATAGTATTACACGTGAGGGTATATGAGAGAGGACAAAAGTGAAAAAAGAACGCAAACGTAACACGTGGGGGGTGATGAGGGATATCACGATGTGATCCGACAGCTTTAATGAGGTACTGTACTGTGCAGCGCAGCCGCTTGTAAAAATGCGAATGCTCTTCATGCTGAGGTTTTAGATCAGGGGGGATAGGAGTGGGTTGTGTAAGGAAAGAAAAACGTAGGCAAGAGGAAAAAGAAAAGGAAAAGAAAGGAAAAGCGAGCCAAAAATCGAACCGAGCAAGCACCAGCAACTCTACCTCCAAACGCATCAGATGAAAAATTGGGTACTGCACGCATTCATCAGTTAATGTTCCCCCCAAAAGCGAAACGACGCACTGCATCCGGCTACAAGCATGCACCTCCATCTCCTCCATCTTGTACGAATTGAGCTCTTCTTTAATGCGTTGCGCCAACGCAGGCGTCAATCGACTCCACGTCGCAGGCTCGCTGCGACGATCATAAACCGTCGCCGAAAACGTATCATAAACTGACAAATTATTTGCAAACACGAGCCTTCTGCCAGGCGTCGTCGCTGAGCGGTGCGTCAGCGTTGGTGGGGTTGTAGGGATCGTGGATAGGGCTGGTGCGGATGAGTTGGAGAGCGTGAACATGCTCTTTTCTTTCTCTGCTGGATTGTTAGATGGGTTTAGGGAGAGAGATGATGCAGTACCTCCTGCGGGGGCATTGCTTGAAGAATGCGAGGGGTGTCGATGCAGCCCATCGATGTGGTCTGGATCGGGAGAGGGCATCCGAGCAAGTGGACCTAGCTCCGAAGGTTGCCCCGGATGTGAATTATATGAATTCGAGCGTACGCGGCTAAAAGCAGGATTCGCCACGTTCTCGCCATTATACACCTCTTGCGAGTAATTCTCCGCGCCTATCGAGTGTCAGCGTAAACAGTGCCCAGACTACTTGATACGCACCTTTAAGGATGCCCTTTGCAGGCGTCCGATGACGCTCGACGCTGCGCCTGATATTAGTCGCCCAAGCGACGACCTCCTCGTCTTCACCCGCAACCCCTACACGAATAGTAACGTCCTCTTCTCCATCCTCATCCCAGACTTCATCGTCGTCCCAGCCGTCCGA
Source organism: Suillus alpinus (assembly GCA_003316505.1). Taxonomy (NCBI): domain Eukaryota; kingdom Fungi; phylum Basidiomycota; class Agaricomycetes; order Boletales; family Suillaceae; genus Suillus; species Suillus alpinus. The sequence goes on from QFEX01000416.1 coordinate 13,260, forward strand.
TATGAAGTTCTGTCCTGGCTGCGGTACATAAGCATGTCCATCATCACTCTCATCCTCCTCCTCAACCACGAGACGCGTCCCATCCTCACTCACCCTCCCACTCGACTCGCCAGCACGCGTAGCAGTATTCTTCTCCCACGCAGCAGGGACATGGGTCCCATTCACCTGCACCGGCTGTGTCACCTGCTCGGTACGCGACTTTGCAGCGGCAGCCGCCTCTGCATTACTCTTGAGGGTATGCTGCCTCGCCAGTTTGGCAGCGGGACTCAACCCGTTCATCTCCGGACCGCTCCATTCACCCCGATCGAGCTCTGCAACAGCGTGCGAGATACTAGGAGCGACGACTTCGCCCTTTGCGTCCTTTTTCTTCTTTTTCTTGCCGCTGTCCTCGGCGCCTTCAGTGGACTTGTTCTTGTCTTTGAAGAGGGAGGTGATACCTGCGAGGCTGTTTCGCCTTGCGAGTTTTCCGATGGACCCGATCTTGCGGATGACGACGGAAGCAGAGGACATGGTGGATGAAAGAGAAATGTTATCGGTGCTCGCGTTAAGACGTGAATTGAACAAGGACGCGGCACGCCCTTTTTTCTTGGTCTGCACTGTAGCGGTGCTGACGGCGTCAGCGTCAGGGGGCGTGGTGGGTGGAGCGTCTTTGCTTCCACCCGCAGTTGAGGCTTCATCCTCTTCTTGCAGAGCTTGGGCGGCATTAAGGCTGAGGGCGCGACGGAGTCTGCCTTTGATACCGCCTGTTTTTGCACCGATGGATGTGCCTTCGAGGATAGCGGCAAGATCGGAGTCATCACGTGACATGCGCTTTTCCGCAGCCGTATAAGTACCTTGGCTGAGCGGGGAGGGCCGGGCGGGACGAGCATGGGAAGAAGAGGAAGCTGTTGCGGGTGTTGTAGCGGTGGAGGTGGAACTCCTAGAGGTTGCGGTGGATACCGAGGGACGTGGGGCTGCGGAATTAGTAGATGAAGAGGATGCGGTACGGTGGTGTGGGCGGCCATTACTGGATGATCCGCTGCCCGTACGAGCGCGTGGGGTTTCTATGGGAGGTGGTGGGTTCCTGGGGCGGGATTGTTGACCCTGATTGCTGGTTGTACGTTGGCGTGTACCTCCACCGCCGTGAGAGGAAGAAGAATTGACAGAAGTGGTAGAAGCGGAGGCTTCACCGCGTGCGTATGGGGGT
>QFEX01000418.1:0-18211 GCA_003316505.1 Suillus alpinus
GTCCGCTGTCGTGTCACCGAATGCGGTGAGCAGAATGGGGAGGATAAATGTGATGTAGGGCTCGAATAGTCGACCAAGCGTATTTGACAAAGTTTCGAATGCGAACAGTGCACCTTGACGCGTTTCGAAACGCTTTTTATCCTCAGCAGCTGTCCGGAGACGGTTGATGACATCGTATTCTTTCATGGCGCCTACCCCTAAACCCTTGATGGTACCTGCAAGACCGTAGGCGGCTCCCCGTCGACTAGCGTATTTCGTTCCATTGAAGAGTTCCTCGAACAAGTGATCAACGAGCTCGCGAACGCCCGGGCCCATGAGCTTCACTAGGGGGACAAGACAGTCGGAAACAGCTATTTGGACTTGTTCTGCTGGAGTCTTAAGTGCTTCGACCAATCGGTTGACAATGCTGGGAATGCGTGTGTCTGAGGCGTCGAGATGCCTGGCGACGCGCCCGAACAGAATGACAACGGCTTCCTTGATTTGATCTCCAGTTTCATTCGCGGGACTTGGGCCACCTAGATGTTCTTCAAAAGTCGAGAGCAGCCCTGCAAGCCGTTTCGAGCCATGAAGGTCGATGACGGCCGTTCCAGCCCGAAGCATGCTGCGGCGCACGTCCGGTGACCTGTCACCTAATGCTTCATTTTCAATCAAGAATACGAAGAACGGTTCAATCTGGTCCTCTGTGAATGATTCAGCCAGGTGCTCAAATGCAAGGGCAACTGCAACCCGCGCAGCCCAGGGATCGGAGCGATCGAGGCTGGAAGCAATAACCATGCCCTGGACACAAAATGAGTATCGCGATCAGGAAGCTCATTATGGTACTGACATATTCGTCGAACTCGGGTGCAAGAATTTTAGCCTTCAAACCAGTAAGAGTCGAGCACGCAAATAAGGATGATGAGTCACACCTTCTCCCGGTAGAAGTCTTGGAGAGCAGCCACGGTCAGTGCACTCTTTCGAGGCCAATAAATCACAGCCTCCGCGATGGCCGATGCCGTGCTAGTTCGAACGTACGCATTGTCGTGATCTGATAGATACATTAGAATTTAAAATATAGAAACATGAACTGCATACCCAGATAGTTCAAGAGCTTGTCAAGGAAATCTTCTGGCACATCCAAACCGTTATCTTCCCACACATGATTGGCAAGACGGGCATTCTGCTCGTCGTCGTCGTGGCAGGCAATCCAAAGTTGCGGAGACCAATCGAGGTCGGTCAAGTCGAATGGCTGCGAAAATGATGAACAAAATAGCGCAAAACACAAGTCAACAATACTGACCTGGATGGCTTGTAGGCAAGCGTTCCTGACATAGACCTCTTGCAATAATGTGCCATCAATGAGCACGCCGACCTCATCGCGGGTCGCATTTGACTGTACAGCCTCTCCGAGGTCAATGAGAACAGATGACGCTTCCTTGCTAAGTCGCGGTTGATGTCTAACGACGTGAAGGACATGCTCCATGGTTGCTTTTCGGGGAAATGCTGCATCCGAAACTGCAAGGAAGAATGTTAGATATAAATCAACTCTTACACCAAAGACGAACATTCGCTGCAGTGAAACCTGATGATGTCAAGCACAAGAGTTACTTGCTCGAGTGCTTCATCGCCATCATCTTCCCCGGCGTCTACACCGCCCTTCAGTAACACATATGCAAGGAGTGGGAATGCATAGGAAAATGTTGCGGCATCAAATGGAGCTTGCTCTGATAGCGATCGCAGACGATAGATAACGCGTAGCACAAGAGCTGGAGAATTGTCAGTACGCGACTTTTTTCCTGACAGACAAAACCTACAGCTAAGTTGTTCAGCCCGCAGTTCCTCAGGTACCGATGCGATCCCAAGGCTTCGCAATGTGGCCACACCAACCCACTTATGGAACGTATCCAAACGTGCTGAACAGCACTTGGCGAGGTCCTAACACGAAAATAATAAGTGCAAACCGCACGAAAGAAACCCACACAAACCTACCAAATATGCTTCGAAGGCTTGCGACTCGACAAGCCTCGATCCTTGGCCCATAGCTCCCTCCAACAAGAGCGATAAGATAAATGAAACATACATCCGCAACTCGGGGACATTGATGGACGCCAAACTCTGAACGTACGACAGCCCTCGGTGCAGATCAAGTTTGATAGTGGTGACTCGCTGCCGCACAATTGCTTCCTTGTCCAGCTGAGCTTGTACGAGTGCTTGAGCTTGCTTCGACAGCGTAGCTGTCGCAGCGCCCTTCTTGTTCGCAAGCGATTTACGGAGTTCCGCCTCCCAGCGAGCGATATCCGCATCTTTCCCCTTCTTGGGACCTTCCTCGACCTTCTGAGAGGAGAGAACTAGCAATAACGCGATGAATGTGACGTAGTTCCCATAATTGAATTACTCACCATCTACGTACGTCGTGCCTTCTGGTGTTTTCCAGATACCGAACTCAGCCTCGGACAGTGCATTAATCTTCGAAGAGTCGATGTCGGCACGTAACTGCTCCATGATCTTCGGTAATACATTTTCGGGACATACAAATGCCAATGTGCTAATTGCTTGATAGCTCGCCTCCGCAAAGCCAAACTTTAAATGCACAAGTATGAGCGACAGCGCATTTAGAAGACATGAAAATACAAAAATACCTTCGAATCGATGGTAGATGCCGTCAAAATGCTAGTCATTGCCTGGTCAACGCGCCGAGAAATTAAATTATGCGGGTCCACGCCAGCCTTCTGACATAACTCGATCCATAGCAAGCGAGATGGGGGACCTTGTGCGTTTTTAGAACCTTCAGTGGCAGTCGATAGAATAATGGGCGAGGAAGCTCACAAACGGCAGAGTGATGTGCTAGGACAATGAGGTCCACTAATTGATTATCTTTCTCTTCTGCACCTACTTCTTCCTTATTTCCGCAGCACAGTAGCAGTACCGCATACCTTCGCTGCTTGTCTACGGGTTTTTCAGTCTCCTCTCTGACAGGTGTGCTCTTGACGGCAGCCGACTTCTCTTTGATCAAAGAGGCTGTCAGCGCTTCACGCAGGATCAGAATGACAAGCTGTGGCAGTAACGCAACGGCTGATTCGATGGTCTGAATCGCTGCCCTCCGGACTTCAGACGACTGCGAGTGAATGGAGAGATGAACAAAGACGGAGCCGATTTGCAACCTGAAAATTATGTCAAAAGGAAAGAAGCCATGAAAGACAATTATACTCGCCGTAACTGTTCGCTTTTAGCCAGTTCGTTCTTCAGGCGGAAAAGAGAGAGGTTCGCAGCACGCAGAAGCCACATCTCGTCTTCTGTGTCAGTCAATTTTTGGTATATTTTATCCGAGATCATGAATGACGGCTTGGCTTGGGTGCCAGTCAGGACTTCGATGGACGCATTGCGAGCTATGATATCGCCTGAAAGAAATGAGTACGAAACGCAGCGTCGACCGAAGAGAATGAACATACCGAACTTCCCCGTATTTGCCAGTGGACCCATGAGCAGAGCGAGGGCAACGTATCCCTCCAATGGACCAACTGCCGCAGTTAGAGGATTTGCGGTCACAACCTTCAAGTTTGTTTCAAGAGCACTTGTTACCCCCGTGGAAAAAGCAAGAACAGCGTCGGTGTCGACCGCGACAACGTTCCAGAGCGCCGACCCAGTAATAGATACAAAAGCTCTCCTGATGATGGGCTTCGGGTTAGTCATCTCCTTCGCAATCACAGTTGTCGCTTCTGCGGGTACTCCCGTGTTCGTCTTGAGAATGAAAGTGAGATGTACGGCCATGATTGACGCCAGAACCCCAACAGCTGCGTCAGTCGTTTCCTTCACAAGCAGCTGAGGCACATTCTGCACTACAACGGCCGAGACCTCAGCGCTTGGTGGCATCGCGGCGAGCATTGCATAGAGCGTAAGTCTATGCTCTGGGCCTGTGGTTTTACCGGTCTTGGGCAGTGCCAAAACATCCGTAAGGGCTGCATTGACGCTGGTGGAGCCAATGTCCTTGGATATCAGGACCTTGAAAAGCCCCGTGGCATTCGTGCGTACGACAGGGTTATTGGACTTGGCAGAATTGAGGGAGGCAGTGAGGAGTTTTTTGAATGTGGCGGAGTCGAGGGTGTGAGGGTATGCGAGTAGGAAATCTGCGATGACTGCAAGCAGTTCGTCAGAAAGTGACGATCACGATGTACATACGTACCGCTTAGTGAATATTCTGGTGATCGTAAAAGTGCCTTCTCCATAGTTGGTAATACAGCTGCTGTTAGATCGATAGAGGTTACACAAGTCCCTATGAAATCATGAAGTGCGCTCTGCCATAATGTATATTGAGATTTGATATCAAATAACAGCATACAGGCACCTTACAGAGGAGTGCGATGGAACAGGATTTTTGGACATCACGACACAAGTCGTATAAAGATCGAGGATGCCATCCTGGCATCGCATTCAGCAGGTACCACAGTGGAAGAGCATGCTTATGTTACCTTGATTGCAGGAGGGATTTGGGTGAGCGATTCGTCCTTCATATTTTTCAGGCGAAGTGTCACATCCACAGCAGTACTCAGCAACGAAAGCTGTATGAGGGGAGTTTGGCTAGATTTTGCTTGCGCAATGAGTGTCGTCATGAGAGACGGAATCTGTTCCGGTGCAGACCGAAGGGCCCTACGTGTACGGACAAGCGCACTTTTTTGCATAGTTGGTTTTGTTCGCGTAAAGCGGTTAAGCTGGATATCAAGAAGTGTCGCGAAGATATCGACGAGCACTTTCCACAGAGGAGAAGAAGTAAAGCCAGGAGAGGACCGCAGACACGTCGCATAAAGGCCACATGCCCAGCTCAAGAGAACAAAAATATCTGCAGGTGCGTATGTGCTGATACGCCAACATCAGCCACCGTATCTGGAGGTGAGAGATGAGAAGCAGACCTTGATGAACCACGTTTAGCTATCTGGGATACTTCGTTCGCAAGCCACCCTAGAACCTGCTCTGTGACTCCCATCTTTTGGTCAGCATCAGCTGTCTCATCCTTCTCAATCAGCGTCATCCCCACTGCCTCGACGGCATCGCGGGAAGGGGAATCAACGTATCGGGGGTATGTTTGGGTCAGGAGTTTGAAAACATCCATGATCTGCCTTAGGCTCAATCCTTGAAAACAATATGAAATTACAATGGTGTTCGACTACTATGAACTGCAAAACATGCCTCCGTTGGTCGCAAGCCATAAAAGCTCTTCCTGTAAGAACTGCAGGCGTATTCTGGTACTGCTGGTTAAAAGTTTTCCCTGAGCGATTTGCATGGCCTTTTGCCAGTCCTCCTGTATGAAATCTCTGGACCATAACCGCCCGCTCGTATCCTCATCATCCATCTGGTGCGAGGAGTTTGTCAAGACCAACCACGACTCGATATCGGTTTTGCCTGAGGACTCCGATCGGCCTAGTCTCTTGAGCTTTGTTAATGTTGCTTTGTGAGGCAGAATGAATGCGGCACAAGGTAAGTATGTAATGATGTAACAATTCTCGTACTTGTCTCTGCGAAATCAAGAGAAGTGGAAGTTTGTAGAGTCACGTGAGAATAATTGGAAATTGGAATCTTGAGAACATTGCATTATGTAATAAATAATATATTTTTCGCACACTAACCCAATTGAATTCTTGATCGAAGCACAAGGAAGCTAGCCTTGGAGCGAAATGGAGGAAAAATACGCTTATAACAAGAGAATCAGACATTCCGTGAGTCTCTTGATCTCTCACCACATCCACCGTCGCTCCTTTACCTTTGCCTCCATCACGCGTCGAGCATCCAAGTATCCACTAATCGCGACTTTTCGAGTGGTCAGTCATCAACTACTAGACCTTCCTAATTCAGCATACAGTATCTTTCGTCAACCGTATGTATTCACGTTCGGGGGCACGCGGTCGGCTCACTTTTAAACGACAGATAATTCCCTTTCGTTGACTGTTGCTGTCCTCACTCATTGATAGCTTGTGTTCGAAAATAGTCCGTTGTACAACTTGCTATTTTACATTTGGTGAGTTCATACTGAATAATAACCTTCCGAGCTGTGACCCACAGATCAACTGTAGATTCATTGAAGCACTAGATCCATGCCTTTCACCCACGATTCAAGTCCCACCGATACTTCCACCTCTCCCACTGAGACTGAGACCGACCTTGACTTCGGTAATCCGAGAGACGGGCATGTTGTAGCCGTAGCCGTGACCGTTGGCGTCGTTGGTGTCTTCCTTTTTGGACTCATCATATGGCTTCTCCTACGCCTGCGTCGCACACCGGCAGACAAGGTTGATGCGCCTCCCTCCCCCCGCATAAAACGTACCTTCACATCAGATCATACTCGACCCTCGACTGAGTCCAAGTTCAGTTTCAGTAAGTTTCTGCTGCTCAAGAGAAAAGCTCTATGTTTATGGGCTTCGTTCCAGTGCGGAAACCGATGCGAGTGGCTCACCAGCAGGATGATGGTTCTTGGGACTTTTCAGACCCAGACCCGACGCACATTTACACACCCCCCACTCCGAGGAGTCCGCTCTCCCCACTACCCACAGCGCCACGCTCCAATCGCTCTAGTATATATAAGGGCGAGATGTCCCCAACTGACTCAGATCTTGAGGCTCCTCCACCTGCTTACTGCGTAGACGGAACTATGTGGTCGATGTGTACTCCTCCACAAGACCATCCGCCCCAAGCAATCGCTTATTAGTTTTTGCCTTGGGCTTCGTCAGCATCACTTTCACCTTACCGTTATTCTCATTTTATCGCTTTCGATGGTTAAAATTTTCTTTTCAGGCCGTCTTTCGTCAGTTGCCCTTGTTTGTGACTTGTTACGAGTAATTCGCCGTGTACCATACAGTGACCCTGGTAGCTCAGCTCAGCTTGGCTCACGGACAACGATATGTATAACCACCCTTGTATGTACTTCATACTTGTGGTTAATATATCAAAGATCTGCGTTCTTGCAATAGCATCATCATGAAATGATCAAGCGATCACGGCGGACTTCTTTGCCGAATATCGATTAGCTTTCAATTGAATTAAATTCACACGTCAGTGGAAGGTTAGGATTCTGGATGGTGAATGTACACGCTGTCTCCAACTGCGTCATGCCCTTGGTGCAGTGGCGGCCAATCACTGCATCTTAAGGTAAGTACTACTGCCGTTATCTTGTTGATTCATAATGGGGCGGGATCAGACTCATCGCAATTCCGCACGATCATGAAATTATCAACTGCGAGGTATTATATTAAGTGAGTGAATTAATAGTTCCAGGTGAATTATACAAGAGTATGCAGAGAAAGCCTGACAAAACAGCGAAAACACATGAAGAATCAAATGCAAGCACAAGGGTCAAATGGCAAGGGCGTCGAGATCACTATCATCGGAAAGGAAATAGTCTTTAGACGGAGAGGTGCGAGCCCTTTTCTTCTTCATCGGCCATCGAGAGACTAGATATCAAAAGTGAAACGAGGCATCAAGTGATACATGAAGCACGAACCGGTAGGTGCTCGAGGACGTTTTGAAGAAGGGCCGGCAATCTGGGGTACGAGATCTAGTCTAGTGTTTGCGTCAACCTGGTCCTCGACTTTGGGAATCTTGAGATGAACGGCTGTCTTGACGTCGCAAGACAATTCTGGATTCCCTGTTGTGGTGCATTTATGGAGTCGAGCACTATTCGACTTGAGAGCCTAATATGTGTGTGAGTTACTTGCAGGGAGTCCGTTCCCTTGGAGAGTCATGGAGTACTTACAGATACGAGGACATTTAACGCCTCGGCGACCTCCGAATTCAACGGGCTGTCCTTTGCAGTTGTTGCATGGGCACAAACCATGTGTTCGACGTATGCGACGAGCTCTTTTATCGCATTTTGATCTCGCTGCTCTAATATATTGCACAGCTGAGTCTGTTGCAGCTTCGACTTGAATGTTTCATCTATGTTGGTGGACGTGGCGGGAGCGATATCCTCGGGAATTTCTATGTCGTCCCACCACTCCCATCTTTCGTAAATCGGCTTCCTCGTTCGACCGAGAACATCCTCGAGTTGCTTCCTAAGACTAGCGGTGATGGAATCCTCCAAGATCGCGGCTCTGTATGTCCCTGCTTTGCGTAATTCGAGACAGATTGCCTTGATCAAGGGTTCCAAGTCGCGCTTCGCGTTCTTCCTCAGTGTCTTGTTCCGCCAGTCCCATTTTGTAATGTGCATGGCGTAGGCACCCCTGACCCCGCTAGAGCATAAGGCCGCTTTTGAAGAAACCTTCGTCAATGCAATGAGCTTCCGGAACGCTTGCTTTTCAGCTCCGGGAAGTTTGTCGAAAGCATTGTTGATCTCCGTTCTGTCTTTGGGACGGTCCCGCTGAGTCTCCTTCTCGCTGATCGTTGACATCCTATTGTGAAGGTGGAAGATGAGGGTGTTTCGATGCTTCCACATCAAGTGGCATAGCTTTCATGACAATCATTAGCGAGCAGCTTGAGATATTTGAACTTATCATACCTGTACCTCAGCATCTGGTGCATGGTTTATGATGTTCTGCACCATAACTTCACTTTTGTCATCCATATCATGGCCACGACCATGCAAAAGATGATAGTAGTCGAGGAGGGGCTCGAACCACCTGCAGATCTGGAGTTAGTTAGCGTGGTAATGAACACGGACCGAGAATAGATAGAAAATTTACATACTTCAGTGACCCCTTCTTTCACGGCATTGAGCGATGACCAGGCATAGTCCAACAACCAAGCAGATAACAGGGGAATAGGTGCATTGCTCGCATCATCCTGAGGTGATAACCACACAGCAACACGGGCCGTAATCCTGTCATATCGTTGCATAATATCGGTGGGATCGTTGCTCCCTTCCAACCACTTTGTTCGCAAGAATTTCACGACGTCGTGACGGTAGTCATCCAAAGCAACTAGGTAAGCGTCGGTCTTCTCACCTATATCAGAGTGAACATGTTCGAATACTTTTTCGGCATAAGCATCAATCTTATCGAACACATCATTGAATACCGCGAGGTCTGACGAGTCCTGCGAGTTAGTTATCTGCGTTTTCCATAGGCCAATTTGTTTTCGAGCTTCGGCACCCTCAGGACTATCATCACCAGCTTGTTCTAGGGCAGCGTTCACAGTCGTGTAGTCTGGGAAATCGTCGCCGGACGCCAATTTCTTCATGATATCAGCATGCGACACAATGAACCGAAGGTATAGCTTGGTAAATAATAGTCGCGTTAGCACTTGAAACGCAAAGACAGTTGGAATAAAATCTGATGAAACCTACCCCCATCACAGTATCAATGGACTTCGCGAGCCAAACGATAGAAAACTCTCGCCGTTCACAGAAGTGTGGACCGAGGGGGAGAAGCACAAGAGCCAGCACTAAGACGAGCTTTTCGTAATTGAGGACCTTGTAGAAGCGTGAATTGCCGGGTCTGCGTTGTTGAGCAAGTTTCGCTTTAGCACTCTCGTAAGACGAGTCATCTGGTGATGATAGGTGCGCCTGGAGAACTTCTTCGAGTGTGGTGCTCAATATCGACTCTTCAGACATCCCGGTTGTGCGCGAAGGTCAGAAGGTGACCCCGCAAGTGATCCGTTCGACCCAAATGGATTCAAGTTGTTTGGCAAAGGCTTCTGATCCAAACAACCTTTTCGAGATCGCAAATTTTGCCAGGAACGCAAGCCAGCCAAAGCAGCTACACCTTATGACCACCATCTGTCCTCGTAACTGGTAGTGCCACATTTTTACTGGTCCTCCTTTGCGACATTCTGCGAGCCATGGATTCGGATTCAGACTCGGGCGAGGGATCTAGTGCAGTTCCTCGTGTCAACCGATTCAAGGTGCTTCAAACCTCGTCAAGCCTGTTCCTTTGATTGACTGCGCATATTTTAGCATCAATCATACAAGAAAAGCCTAAAGGAGGTCCACCTGCCATCTGCTCTTGACCTTACCAAGTTCGATCATGACATCTCGGTGAGTTTAAGATTGGTCTCATTGATCCACGTGGATTGCTCAAGCAGGTCCAGGACAACGAATCCCATTTCTACCTAGCTCTTCAACAATGGCGACAACTCAATCTCTCTCCAGCGTTTGTTCAGTTCGCGAACAAGGTTGACCCACTCTCAATATCTATGCCCATCCTCTTGCATAATTGGAAGGAGATTATTGATCTGTGGAAAGGTGCTTTGGATGCCTCAGACCATGAAGCTTTGAAAGCTCTACTTGAGTGCGCCCCTCAGACACATGATTTAATATTCTCTAACCACATAATTAACTTAGCCTCCTAAATAAGCTGGCTCATGATCTACGAACCACTCTTGCTCCGTCATATGCTGATTTGCTAGAGGTCCTCTTGCGGCTTCTGCCACAACCTATACCAGCACCATCTCTTACAGCTCTCCTGGCGACACTGTCAGGACTATTCAGGTATCTTCTCGTACCGTCAATCAATCTCGATCTTTTGGACCAGACGTGGTCTTCTTTTCGCGCAGTACTTCCAACCTGCAATTCTGACGTTCAACGCGCCGCCGCCGAGGTATGGGGTTCCGTGCTCCGGCGGCTTAAGAGCGTTGCGAGGGGGAGAGCTGTGATATTGATGGCAGAGAATTTGGAAGGTGTCGAGGATGCCAGCGCATGGATGATGATCTTTGCGTGCAAAGTGCGTATGCTGCTCACCTTTAGTTATCAATTTTAATACGCTTGCAGTCTGTTTCCCAAACCTTGCACACCAGTGCAGGATCATCGATGGCTTCTCTCATTGACTGTCACTTAACAAGTGATCGCCCCGAATTGTCATATACGCTACTTCGGCGTGTGCTGACCGCCTTGACTCACCACTGTAATGGCTCGGAACACTTTTCGGTCATTGCGAGCCTCATCGTTGATCGCTTCTGTGCTGTGTCGCAGGCTGAGGGCGTAAATCACCAACATCTTCAACGTGCCATGCAAATTACGTCCGTGGTCTGCGGGGTTCGTCAAGGATCGCGACTGTCCTGTATGTCCTCCTAGTTTTTCAGTCTTCCGCACTCCTTGAACTTTGCTCCTGTAGCATCCCATCTAACACAGCTTGCATCAAGACTGGCGTCGCTGCCATTTGACGCGCCTCTGCATTCCGAGCTTTTGATCTTTGCATCTTCACTCCTCACTGCTGGTGACATGTCGATGTCCGCAGGTACAGGTCGTGCGTTTGTCGCTCGGGCTCTTAGCGTCCCTTCTTTCGGCTTGATGCTCTGTGGTGTCCTCGCAGAGTTAGCATGGGGTGGCTGGAAGCTTGTTGGACTGCCCGCCCTTCTCAAAGCAACCCCTAGTCTCCTTCAGGCGGAGCCCTCCCTCACGTTGCGTCTTCTCGCGTCTCTGCAACATTCCGGGAAGCTGGGCGAGGTCGATATTGTCTGGAAACGAAGCGTCGATACCTGGATACAAAACCGCTTATCTAGCTGGGAAATTAGTGACGATTCGGTGGATGACTTGTACAACATAATGAGTCTCTCCGTATTCGTTGACTCGTTGGCGCCCTTATTGGTGCCCATCATTGAACGCTCACTGAACACGTCGACACCCGAGGCGAACTGGCAAACATCGCATGCCAATGCAGCCTGGGTGATCGGAACATGCATGGAAGCTTTGTCTCGATGCAAGTCAGCATCATGGGAATCACAAGTGGATCTGTCCGCCTGGACGACGGAGATTGTGGAGCACTGGTCGTGGTCCGACAAAGTATTGATGGGCCTAGTTGCGCTTCTCGAAACATGGTAATTTTGTGACCTCATTCTGGTTTCCTCTTACTGACATGAGAAAGCCCTTCTACATCTCAGGCTCTTCCAATCGCCCAATTATATTCCCGTCTGCAATCACGGTTGCTTTCCCCTTCTCGATCATTGCGTTCAAATGTGTTGGGACTGTTGACATCGAAGATGGTCAAATCTTCTCCCGCTGAACACGAGGCGTTGAAGCGCTGTCTGCAGGGCGACGAAGTGTCCCTTGACATGCATGGCGTGCGCGAGCGCGTTCTCCGAATAGGCAGATTATACCAGGTCGTGAGAGATGATGATTCACTTTCCGCTGATATCTGTGTTCGGTGGCTTGTTTGTACGTATTCTGTTTCATTCATGCAGGACTTCGCTGATGGCATCTTAGCTCAACTGAAGGTCAACTTACGACCGATCTGGTCCCCAGCGTCAGAAGCTCTCTCTTCTTTGGCCCAGAAGTTTGGTGACATCGTCTGGAATATCGTATTCTCCGAGCTACAACAACCCCAGGGAGCAAATGAGACCCCTGACTGGCTGACTGCTACCAAGGATGATGAGAATGACATGGATCCTTGGGAAGAAGAGCGATCTTGGAGAGACCCCACCGCACATCGGCTTCGAGGCGCCGCTGTAAGTTGGCTAGATAAACATCATCACCGCAAAATCATCATTTCGGTAAGTCTTTTAAAGGGCGCTCTAACTAGCGTCTTATTGACGATGGGGCATAGGAACAAAAACCGTCTGATCGGTTCGATCCCGTCACGTTCGAAGCTCAGGTCCTCCTCACTCTCGGACAATGCACACCTTTGGCTGAAAAGCATAACCGCGAGTTGGTGACATACTTCCTTTCCATCGCAAGCCCGGATGCTCCATCACGAATGCCGAAATATAAGCTTCAGGCGTGGTTGACGCTGTTCAGCAAGTTTAGCAATCCCAAGGCTCTGCACTCCACAGATACGCTGCGAGAACTGTACCGCTCCCACCTCTCCTATCCCGATCGGGAATTGCAAACGGTATCCTTATCATGTTTGCTCGCGTATAAGTCTCCCCACCTCCAGCATCACGAGGAGAAATTACGTCTACTCCTCGACGAAACTAAATGGAGAGACGAGTTGACGTCTTTGCATATGTCATCGATAGAGATCAAGGATCGACCCCAAGTGGTGGACGTCATCATTCGTCTGCTATATGGGCTTACGTTGGAAAAAAAGGGTCGCTCTAAAGGCGGTGATCGCCGGGCTGCTGTGCTGACAGCATTGGCAGGATGCACAGACGAGGAGCTCTATCTTCTAGTGGATCTGATGTTGAAACCAATGCAGTCTGATAGCCATGCTCGCCAGGATGACCTCTTCTCGCTGCGCGCTATCTCCTCAGACGTCTCGTTGAAGCAGCAGTCTGGTTACCTGAATTTGTTGGGTGACGTGTTGAAGAACCTTGGGTCGAGGTTAACCACGTACTGGCCGGCTTTACTCGGGACCACACTCGACCTGGTTGCCAATGCTCAGAAGCATCTGTCCGACGTGACGGCAGGCGATGTAGTTGAGCAGGTGGACAACGAAGCGGACGAAGAGGAGAGCGAGTCCGGAGGGGTATTCAATTCCCGAGTGTTGCGTTCTCTAAGGCAGCAAGGCCTCAAGCGGCTTGCCGATTTCTTTCGCTGTCCCGTCGAATTCGACTTCACGTCCTATCTCTCTGCATCATTTCCCGCTATTGTGACTCCACGTCTGGAGTTATTGGATCAAGAAAATACTCAAGCCCCTTCCGCGCTCCTGGAATTGTTCTTTGTCTGGACCAGTCAGCCTGAATATTCGGTCCACCTTGTACAACACGACCCTCGTGTGCTGCCGAAGGTTCTCGACTGCCTTGTGGCGGCTAACGTCAAGCCAGCAGTGATCAACAGAGTATTCGATATCGTGGAGCGCCTGCTATCGTATTCTGCGGATGACAGTAATTTCTTGGATCTGCTCGTTCGGCCACATATATCGCAGTTGCTCAAGAACCTCACAACGTTGGTCGAACGCACGAAGGCCGATACAGCGCTTTCAAGTCCAATCACTCAGCGCCAAATCAGCATACTTTCGGAGGTTGCTCGCTACGCCGGAGATTCTACGCAGGCCTTAACTCTCCTCGGCCTTCTCTCCCCTTTGCTGCGCAAGTCCAGCAGAATCATATCTGAGAAAGTCAAAGTCAAACTTCTCAGCACCCTCGGGCATATATTTCCTCTGCTAACTGAGCTGTCAAACTCCTCCTCCGTCGAATTCTCTAAGGCATACGAACTTCTTTCGCAGCTCTTTATGTCACTTCGCTTCACCGCTTCTCGACTCGCCCTCACTTCAGCTTTCAATCAGCTCTCGGTGATTAATCCGAGTATTCAAGAACTTGCAAGCCTGCTTGAATCACTCAACGCCTGCTCGTCGAAACGAATCGATGAACCTGACTTTAATCGTCGGTTGACTGCGTTCATGCTGCTCAACGAGCAGAAGTACGCTACGCTGTCATGCCGTGAATGGCTTCCTGTCCTTTCAAATGCACTTTATTTTGTGCAGGACGCCGACGAACTGGCCATCCGCAATAACGCCGCTTTCACAATCAGACGCTTCATCGACCTTACATGCGACCCATCCAATCTAGAATTCGAAGCGCTTCTCATGCGAACTGCCCTTCCAGCATTGAAAAACGCCTTGAAGTCCAAGAATGAGCTTGTCCGTGCGGAGGCGCTCGGTGTTATCTCGTACGCTGTGTTAAAATGTGACAGAATCTCCTCCCTGCAGGAGATGTGTCCCCTCCTTGCTGGCGGTGACGAGGAAGCTAGTTTCTTCAGCAATATCCATCACATACAGATTCATCGTCGCACAAGAGCTTTGAGACGCCTTGCCGAGTACTGTGATGAGGGGGTCATGCGCAGCAGAACCTTGGTTGAAGTCTTCCTTCCGCTCGTTGAGCATTACATTGTCCCAACGGCCTCGCTCGATCATCTCCTCGTCTCAGAAGCGATCAACACGACTGGGCGCATTGCGAAACACCTTGGATGGAGTGCATACTCGACCCTTGTGCACAAGTACATCCGATCGTCAAAAGAAAAGACTGAAGGCGTCCGGGTTTACGTTCGTACTTTGGTTGCGATCCTTGAAAACTTCCACTTCTCCGTCGAAGAAGCTGTGCAGCACGTTGATACGTCCACAGATGACATTGCCAACAGCGATCACGAGGGGTTGGTAGATGAATCGCTGCCTATCCCTTTAGCTGATAGCCAGGACAAAAAAATCGCTGACGCTGTTCACACTCGCCTTCTGCCTTCGCTTTTGGCTTACCTCTCTAATCGCGATGAGACAGAGGACGCCCTTCGCATTCCGATATCGATGGGTATTGCCAAGGTCGCCTTGCATTTACCTTCTGCCTCCAGAGATCTGCAAGTAGGCAGGCTCTTGACAGCCCTCAGTCAGATATTGCGTAGCAAGTCGCAAGATACTCGCGACCTCGTGCGAGATACGGTTTGCAGGATAGCTGTCGCGCTGGGTTCCCCTTACTTGCCTGTCCTGTTGCGGGAGCTCCGCGCAGCACTCCTGCGTGGACCGCAACTACACGTTCTGGCATTTGTATTCCACGCAGTGCTCACCCACGTCACGTCTGCGCAGGGCAGCGATGACCCTGTTATTCAAGATCTGGATCACTGTGTCGCCGATATTGCTCATGTCTCCGCCGAAGTGATTTTTGGAGAGTCAGGGAAGGATGTGCAGCACGAAGACTTCCGGACGAAAATGCGTGAAGTACGCAGCAGCTCTTCCAAGGGACTCGATTGTTTCGGGTTGACAGCTCGGCACGTTTCGCCGAAACACATCAGTGCGCTCCTCCTGCCGCTGCGCTCTATCGTCGCAGAAACGGGTTCTTTGAAGACCCTGCAGCAGGTTGATGAAGTTCTCAGACGTATTGCCAGTGGGCTCAATAGCAATGCAAGGCTCACACCTGCTGAATTATTGGTTCTGTGCCACACCCTGATCAGTCAGAATGCCAAGTTCTTACAGGAAGCCCCGAAGCCCAAAGCGACCAAGTCTAGTAAAAAAGCTGATGCTATCGTCCAGCGGCAACGCCAAATCGTCACGGACACTGACCATTATACGAATAATTCCTTCCGGTAAGCCTCATGCATATACCATATCTTTTCAACTCATCAGGCACCGCAGTTTCGTCGTCTTCGGTTTGGAGCTCTTCAATACCGCATTCCGACGCTCTCGATTTGACTTCAAGGACAAGCAGATCATCAGTCGCTTGGATCCGCTCATAAAGCTTATCGGAAATGCTCTTTATTCATCCTCGGAACCTGTCCTTATTTCTTCTTTCAAGGCTTCGGCCAGCATCCTCCAATGTCCACTAAAGTCAGTCTCGTCGTCCGCACCAGTTATTGCCCGTCAAATACTCGCGATTGTCCGTTCTACTGGTAGTGGGGAGTCCGAAGTTGCTCAGGCTGGTCTCAAGGCTCTGGCAAGTATACTACGAGAGTGTGAAGCCGCTCAGGTCAAAGAGAAAGATCTGCTCTTCCTGATCGAATTTGTTTCACCCTATCTCGAGGATCCCGACAGGCAGGGGACCGTTTTTGCGTTACTGAGAGCTATTGTGGCACGACGGCTGATTGTACCTGAGCTTTACGACGTTATGGCTGACGTCTCCACTATCTTGGTCACGTCACAAGCGGCCCAGACCCGCGAGTCTGCCCGGTCCCTTCTCCTTCAATTTCTCCTCGACTATCCGCAAGGCTCTGGAAGACTGCAAACCACACTGGGCTTCTTTGCCCGAAATCTTTCGTATGAACATGCGTCAGGACGTTCGAGTGTTCTCGAGCTCTTAGGCGCGCTCGTGAACAAGTTCGACTCTGCATTGCTGGCAAAGCACGCGGAGATGATCTTCATTGCCCTTGTACTCTGTCTTGCTAACGACGAGGATAAGTCTTGTAGAGAAGCTTCTGCGTCGGTCCTTCAAAGCTTGGTCAAAAGGTTGGGAGAGGGCGAGAGAAAAGTATTTGTTGGCCATCTGCATGCGTGGGCCAGTCAAGAAGGACAAGGAAAACTTAGGGCAGTTGCAGTGCAGGTATACGGACTCATCATCGACGCTTTGCAGCGAGAAGCTTCCCCCCATGCCGCTACCCTGTTCGCCGATGTTCAACAGATCTTGGACGATAGCATTCGATCGCTGACCCTGCTGGATGGCGATGGAGGAGACATGGATGTTGACGTGGAATGGCAACCACCGTACCAGGCAATGCTCGCTGTCTCGAAGCTCCTGCAGACCTTACCTGAGCATACGCTGGATGCGGTGAAAAGTACCCAGGACAAACTCGTCCCATATCTCCTCTTTCCGCACGCTTGGGTACGCTCAGCAGCTTGTCGGTTGTTGGGCGTGTTCTTCGCATTTTACGGCCCCACCCCCACTCTCGAGAGTTCGCATCTTACCCTCCAGCTGATGAAAGACGTTGCAGAGAAGCTATGCTCGCAGTTGAAGAGCCCCCATCTCGATGCACATCTTAGTCTACAGATTGTGAAGAACCTATTCTTCGTCGGAAAATTGTTCTGCACTGTCCCGTCTTCCTCGCCCTCCGGGAGTAATACCAACAACACAACCGAAGGAGCTGAGGTGGACTCGGATGGTGGTGAGAGCGATGATTCTACAGAACAACCTACGCGAATGGGCCGAGGAAAACGCTCTCAGGATGCTCTACCTTGGCTCTTCTCCAAGCTGTCGTATCAAGCTCGCTCAGGCCACATCGCACGGCGGAATCGCGGTAATACCTTTGTGAGTTCGGTTGATGCAATCATATTTATTTTCCTCTGACTTTCCTGTTTCAGAATCAACCAACCTGGTCGCTCGCTCCTTTGTCTATTCTGCGCTTCTTCGCTGCCATGGCGTCTCACATGGAGAGTAGTCAACTCGAGCGGTTCTTGCCGCACATACTTACACCTGTCTATCGAATCACGGAGGACGATACAATCCGGGATGCCGGAATGGGTATGCATATCGCTTCTCAAGTGGATCATAAACTCATAGCATTGCAGAGGAGCTGAAAGTCACGGCCACCGAACTTCTCGACTTGCTTCAGAACAAAGTTGGCACGACGATTTTTGCCAATACGTACAACCGCATCAGGCAGGGCGCATCCAGCATCCAGCAAGAAAGACGAGTGGCGCGAGCCACGAAGGTGGGTTGGGTTCTATTCATAATGTATCTGGTACTCATCACTTCGAGCAGGTGACCACGAACCCAGAAGCTGCTGCCAAACGCAAATTAGCTCGAAATGCAGGCAAGAAGGAGAGCCGGAAGAGAAAGAACCGTACCTTTGCGTAAGTGTTATATAGAAGTTTTTTATTCATCAACTAAGTTGAACACCGATTTACAGTGACAATAGAGGGAGGCTAAAGAGACGAAAAGAGGGAGAGTAGCATCGACGCCTCATTCATCCGAGTCGTCTTTATGTAACTTATCATAAGTTCCTTACATTGTTGCATATAACACT
>QFEX01000428.1:830-31126 GCA_003316505.1 Suillus alpinus
GCTCAAGGAAGGTCTATCTCAAGACTGAGTAGATTCAAGTTAAGAAAATACAAGACAGGTAGATCGACTACTTATAGGTAAATAGGACTTCAGGGCAAGCATACCGGTACACTGGTAAAGGTAGAGGGCATAGGTAACGGCAATCAGGAATCCAGTGTACTGTGAGAATCGATCAAGAAAAGATAGGAACGATCTAAAGACGGACGGCGATCAAGTATGCTGTGCAAGATAGAGAAAAAGATAAGGGGACCGCATGTTATCGTAACAGGAGTGGGCAGAGTCTAAGATGATATTCAAATTCGCTGTGAAACAGAGCTAACGGAAATGATATGTCAGACGGATCATTAAGAATGGAGACGGAAATGAAAAGGACAAAGGGAATGATTGAGAATGGAACCAGAAATGAACTAGACAAAGGGAACGATCAAGAATGGAACCGGAAATGAAAATGAGAAGTGGATTGTATAAAATGTACTCGGACATTAACTGTCAGGCGGATCCGATAGATAGGGGTCGGATCAAGGAACATATGAATGGAGAAACCGAGGGAAATGAAGTCTAGACCAGATCTGATAAGATGAAAGTCCGGACAAGATATGGGTCAGGAACAGAATATGACAAAGCATTAAAGAACACAGACAAATTCTGCCAAACAATGCCCGTCAATGTGATGCTTCTTGTAGCAGCAGTGGTGTGTTTATCATTCTTTATCCTTTCATCACTGATGATTCAACAGTTGAAGGGTGTTCTCTCTGGCTTTTGGGAGACTGGCACTGACAAGGTCCCTGATATAACTGCTGAACAGTGCAGGACCCACTTCATCAAATCAGTTAACACACTGCTCGAGATTCTGGAGTGTCGCGAAGAGCTTGAAGACATGTTGGAGCAATGTGCTAGGATTGGCATGGGTGACTTTGATGAGTATGCAGCTGGGAGTGCAATGGGCAGCAACGCGGAGGACATTAACATCATACTTTAGTAATGCTCTGATCAATGCACCGTTTTTTTGTTACACAATTATTACAGTTTATGTGAGCCTTATGAGGCTGTATATCATGTTTACTGTGTGAAGCCCTGTGATTAAATGTATCCTTGGTACAGCATGTCTCAAGTGTACAGTCTGTACAGTCTGTCTGCATTGTGATGAGATGTACAGATTGTAGGAGTATGTAACAGTATTGTAAAGGGGAGATTTCCTTGTGTAAGTGTAATGTCTGTACAATACTGTACAGGTACCCCCTAGTTTGCTGATGATTTGTTATTTTTTGTATGCATACTACATCTGGTGCTGCAGGGACCTTTAGAGGGCCAAACAAGTGGTGGAATAGACTCATATATACTTAAAAACATATAACTACTGTGCCAAGACATTCTATCATTGAAGTGGCAAAACATGGATGTGTTTTTGATATGTTTTTCCTGATTATATATACAGGTCTCCAGAGCTTGTATTGGGACAAAACAGACAAAAAAGTGTTCTATTGTGACCTATTGTATGTACATAGCATACACTGATACTTCTCTACAGTAAATAGGTGGATATGGTATGGTGGTGGGCAGGAATGATCCAGGAGATGACTAGAAATGGCTATGTTTTGGGTGTAGTAACAAATTTCGCACAGTCTAAAAAATGCGGTGATGATGGGGGTTTCGGGCTCCGGATGTTCGGAACCAAATGTCAGAACCGAACGAGGCTCGGACCGACGGCCGAGTTGGAACAGGGCACCACATATGTACTCGTACCTTGTTCTTCTCAACATCTGGGAGCCGAAGTACTTCGGAAGGGGTAACAGGGCACAACTCACAGTATTTTTCTTAAAATGCACACGGCCTTGCGCTCTCGACCGGGAGTTCGGCTAGAGCACGTACGACGCTAGACTCATTCGAGACGACTATTAATTGATCCATAAGCTTGTCCGCGTCGCTAGACTCATTCCAGATATCATCAAGATGGAGAATGATGCGAAGTTCCGCGTTGATGAATCGCTCCCAGTTTCGGGTGAAATAAGGGAAATGTCCTAGAGTGATTGTGCGGACATGCTGCGATTGGTCCCTATTGGTACTCGCAAATTTCAACGTTCCCCGGTTTTGTTCGACGGAACGTCGGGGGTAATTCTGGGTAATCGTTTCCCAATAAGTTGGAACTTTGATTCTGGCATATTGACAGATTTTGCCTAGACTCGTTAATGCAACAATCTCTCTGCGCGGCGCACGCTCCCTAGTAAGTACGCTTCCACTTGATGATGATGATGATCACTGATCTAAGCTGAAATAAAACCGAGAGTTTTAGTCTAAGCCTTCTGCGGCGGCGAAGAATTGCAAATAATGCCGTCCTGTCGCTGGCTCTGTTGGTGCACTGGTGCCGAACGTTGTTCGGTTCTCTTATACTTATATACTTCTTAGCGGAGCGCGTTTGGTCCTCTGTCCTCAGCCTTCGACCAGCATCTGAACATATATAGTTGACGCGAAAGACGTGAAATGGGCTTCTCCTCCGGTGTATCCAACTTTTTCTATGATGTTAGAATCATGTCTTGGGACGTCGTCCTCACGCTCCTCAACCTCGTGGGGAAAAAGCGTCACATCGGTGATATCACCCCAGAGGGCCACCCAGGCTATGGAGGGTACTGGCCCGAGTTTAGTCCTCCCCAGGAGACCGACTCTCGCTGCTCGTGCCCAGGACTCAATGCACTTGCCAACCACGGTTAGTGATTCTGCAAATCTTTTTGATGACTCATGGTGGCGGTGTGGCCTGACGACATTAAAATGTAGGCATCATCTCGCACAGCGGTCGTGGGATATCATTCGTCGAACTTGATCGTCATGTCCGGGCAACCTACAACATCAGTTCTACCTTATCCTCATTTGTGCCGCACTATGCTGCTCGCATGCTGAAGAGAAGCTACAACGAGGATACCTTTGATTTAGAAGAACTGGACCTGCATAATGGTATTGAACACGACGGATCTCTCTTACGTGAGTAATTTAATAGGGCTATTTGTGTGTATGTCGAATAATTTGTCTTCAGGCCTCGACTCTGCTTTCCAACCAAACCAATCAACGAAGCACGTACCTTACATCGAAGAGCTACTCGCGGCAGCTTCCGGCAAGGACAAGGACGGCAATGTTGTCATTACCACCAAGGATCTCTCCAAGATGCTCGGCAAGCGTCGTGCAGTGGCGCGTGCAGTAAACAAGGAGTTCTCGCTGAAATCTTTCCACAAGTTATTCGGTTGCGCAAAGTATTACATTTCATTATCCGTTTCCAAGCACAATCCTGACCGTTCCGTTAGTGCCTCGCTGCTGCTCTCAACCTTTGGAGGTCGTGTGGATGACCTGCAGAACTTTCTTCTTCATGAGCGGCTCCCAGAGGGCTGGGAGTCGCGCGTCCGCCAACCTCGCGGACTGACGCTGGTAAACTTCAACAAGCTTGCACTAACAATTGAATTCGGTGTGCGCGAGAAGGATTGGGCGCAAGTGGCACAGGAAGCTGCAGCACACCATGATACTACTCCTGCTTAAAATTACGTCCCAAAGCGGCTGGTACTGAAATTCGCCTGAGGCCACCATCCCCCATCCACATCCACATGTCTACTTCACTATATGACTACGACACCTATGTACTACATACTGACGACTATCACGATTTTTCCATTGCCTGTTGGATATATGTTACATCTTACTCGTTTTACTCTAACAAATTACGATAATGAAACTGATAAAAGACCAGCGCTGCTGCACGCCCGGGCTACACTTGAGAAGAAGGAACTCGAGCTTCAAGTAGCGTTGATAGTACCGTCCCGGTTCCTTGCTGGTCAAACAAACGGCCCGCGTTCCGAGTCAGCGCCAGCTGCAGAGGGGAGAGTCACGAATCAGGTAGTCTACATGTCACGTCGGCATTGTGAATGACGGAACCTTGAGTTGTGTCTTCTCCGAGGCCGAGCTTGCCTAGAGGCTTCCGTGAGTGTCGTCCATAAAAGTGATTGTAGGTGATTGTTGGGTATGGATCAAATCGAGGTTTTTGCCCTTTTTGTGTATAACCGTAAACGCGTCTGTGGCAACTGAACGCGCCTTTCCCGCTGACCGACCCGTTTTTTGTTCTCCATTTCTTGCACAGCAACAAAAACGGCTTGCAGGCCTCTAGGCAACCTGTTCAGGCCTCTTTGCGCGCTATATAAGACAGCAGATCCTGTCTTTGGTCCACTTTTCCGCTTCTTAGGCTTCATCAGGCGCTATTGACATCAAAACACGCTAATCAACCATCATAGCGCGCTATATTTTCAGATAGACACGCGAATACCATGTATACGTCCGCGCAATCGCGACATGCGCGTACAATCAGTCCACCGCTCTCAGCGAATGCATCGTCTCACACATTCACGGCGACTGCCCAGCAACCAAAGTTGAACGTTGTGACACGTCTTGCTATCGAGGGCAAAGCGAAGCAGGGTCAAGATGGCATTGCAATCAAGATCTATCTCAAGGTATGTTCATCGCAGTCAATTAAAACGAGTGGGCTAAAGACGATCAATAGCTTTCAATACCTATAGACGCTGTTTCTCCTGGTTCCACATTACCATTATTTCCCGGTAAGCGTTCATCATCACTTTTCCCTTCATCCTATTCACCATCACTATCTAAGAGGGAAACCTGAAGATGTTAGGCTCGGAAGTCCACCCAACCGACAATAACTCTGCTCCTTATAACTTTTCCTCTACGACTTCTCCATTACTGAACAACACTGCACGCGCTCTCAATCTACCGGCCCGCTCTCAAAAGTCTTATCTCTCGGTTTTTGGCCTGCCAACGTCCAGTGCTTCTGTCATTAGTCCTTCCTCCCGTGCATCATCTTCTACATCGACATCTCACGTCACTGCAACCCCGCCTCTGGACGACAAGTACACTGGTCACATCCTTGTCAGCGGGTACAACATTTCCTACGTCCTGCCTAAGGAATTCCCACCAAGGTTTGGTGAAGACAGTGCGATCAGGGTTTCGACATTCTCTGCCGCAAAGATGCGACGAGGCTCCGTAGGAGAGCGTAATAACATGCATTTCATGGCTGGTCTAGATCTCTGGGTTCCCTATGTCTGTCGTCCCCCGAAGGCCCCTTTCCTCGTATGTCGTTTTATATCATGGAGTGTATATTCATCTTATCAGTGCTCTGTAAATACAGATATCCATCCCCCTTCCGCGTTGTTTGTCCAACAATGTCAAGCTTCGCATTTTCCCTCCGAGCTCTACAACAACATCCGCCTCCTTTGCCTCTCTTTCTTCCGCAGAAGAGGATCCCGGCGCATGGGAGCTTACGTCTGAGCCTCACGTCACACGAACGACGACTCGCCCTTCGCGATCAGGGTCCTACGCAGATATGGCAGATGATGAATCGTCCGACTCTTCCGCTTACACGGACCGAGGCTCTGGCGGTATTGCTATCCTGGGCACATTCCCCTCCGCCGATCGTCTTCGTGTTCGTTGGGCAGCACCCATGAAGACCATAGACAGCAAAGATGGCCGGCGGCGCGTAGGAGTGAAAGAGGTGAAGGGCGAAATGACGTGTCATGTTCTTGGAAAAGACACAGATCCCCAGAGTGGAAGGGAAGGGATCTTGATGAAACTGGAATACAAGGGAACGGCAAAAGGTGTTTGGTTTCCTGGTGTGGCAACAATGCTGGGTATGGATGTGGGGCTGGAGGCGCGAGGATCCGACGTCATCTGGGCTCCTGCAGAAGAGCCGACCTGGACTGTCGCAGGAGGTGCCGGTTATACGGGCTTCGACGTCAATCCCCCGTCGACACCGGTCTCGAGACAAGCTTCGATGGAATTCCCTCAGACATCGCCATTGGAATTTTCGTCGAATTCGCGGCTTCAAGCACCTGCGCTAGCAACACGACATGACTCGACTTCCTCGGCCGGCTCGACTTCATCCTTATTGCGTGCGCCACTGCCAGGAGACCAGCTGCCAGACTACTCTTTCGAGGGTTCCCCGACTTCTCTGACACCCTCGGGGACTCTGTCATCCATCAGTTCGATGCCTCTGACGTCGGAAGGACGCAGCCGCGCGAACTCGGATGTACAGAGCATTCCTCATCCCCCAACGTCATTGACCATTCACGTCAACATGAACGATATACTCCCTCCATCAAAAAACGTCTTCGCATTCAACATCACTGGCACAATCCTCGTCATATCCCGTCCGCGTGCTTTCAATGGTCACCCCTCGGGTTCAAACTCGAGCCCAGATGGAGAAGCTGATCCCATCCCCATCGTCTTGCCCCGATTCTCCGTGCTCGCTGCAGATGCAGAAACAATTGCGACGATCATCCGCAATGAGTGTGAAGCTGCAACGGTGGAAGTTTACAACATATCAGGCAACCTCCGCGATGCACAGACGCGCAGGACTGTTCTGCAGCGTGGAGGATTGACGCGTTGTGGATCTGACGGAGGGCGTATTGCTCTACGCTCCATTTCAAGATCGCTTATCCCAACAAGACCTACTTCCACAGCAGATGATACTCTTGAAAATGTAAGGCGCCCTCCCAGTCGACCACGCACGCCGACGGGGATGAACCGTGCAGCAACTGGAGTGTCTCTCCCTCAGATGTTTAGCGCCCTCTCTAGACGAAAAAGAGATGGTCCCCTAATGATCCCTTCCGTCATGGTCGTTGTGACACCCTTATTCAATGCAACATCTACCGACGCATATGCTGTTCGAGTACTTCATCCAGCTCCATGTGAAATGGAGACAGATTGGATGGAATTTGGACTCGCGCATGCAGACAACGCGTCGCCCAAGGATTGCGGACTGCCGTCTGTGGAGATCGCGAGCGTGAGTATCGACGGCATGCCTGTCCGGTTCGAAATAAGCGCAGCTACCAAGCACGCGGAGGGGTCAATTATCGACTTGTCATCCTCTCTTGATAAGTTAGGAAGCAAGAGTTGGGTCGCCTGGGTCAGGGTTCACGTGGGCGATCTCATCGGGGACGTTCAGATCGACTATCTTGTGAAGACCTCCAATGACGGTCTCCGCCGAGGGAAAGGCAAAGCCAAGGGTGATGGATACGTGGGCATACTGTTGCCCACGTTCACGATCCCGGTTGGCAAACTCGAAGTTAACGTGGAAGCTTCAACAGGTAAATGTAGTGAATGTGCATATCTGGATGTTTACTCATTCCAGCACCACAGGCCTAGACACACACTCTCTACGCTCAAACCTCGCTTACCAACACACATCTCAACAGGGCAGCAGATTGGTCCATTACATATTGGAAGAAATGTTCACCCCCACACTATCCTTGAGGACCCAGCCGCATGTTCACCGCTTTCACATCAGCGTCCGGTTTCTGGGGAACCTGCTTCAATTCTTGATATGGACAGCGCCTGCCCTTCTTGTTCTCATGGTGCTACTCAATCTCGGAGCCGAATTCAGGCATATGAGACACTCCCTCGATCGACGTACGCCACTTGATGATTTAGATCGGCATAATCATCCTCCGGCGTCGATCGAGACGGTGTTCATTGCTACGACCATCTATGCGCCTTCGCATGCTAAGCCTTCGGTTGGCTACACAGCCTCGACAACACCATCAACATCATACTCAATACCGGCGTCAGTGATGGAGGGTTCTAGTGCGCATACCGCCCTCCGCTCCTTGGTTTCCCCGCCTCCATCGCCTCTTTCATCGGGAACAGCTACGGAAAAAGTGACACCCGCACTCACACCCACACCCACGCCCACGTCAACCTCACATTCAGATGAGAACTCTATTTCTCTCATCGACGTACTACCCTTTTCTTGGCCCTTGAAAATTGATCTTCCCCCGGTCGCACAACAGACGGTAGACACAGTTCTCGAAGGGTTTGGTGTTATTTGGCAGGTCTTTAGGAGGGTATATCATTATCCTTTAGATCCCCCTTGATGGTTCACTCGCGCTCCATAAAAGATAATAGACCGGTTTCATTTCAGCTATTTGGCAAATGTTACAGTATTTTTATCACTAACGGGAAGCAAAAGTAGACAGAGCCTAATGTACACGGAATAGACATTGACGAAAGAATCACTGAGCCCATGAAGATTTGAGAAGGTCAACGAGATGCTTGGCTTCCTCACGATAATCGAGAGCAGTGATTCTCGATATCCCGTAGCGGACACGAGTTGTGTCCTATGAAACCATTCATTATCTCAAATTTGTAACGGATGAGAAAGACTCACATTGTATGTGTCCTGCTTTGCACGGCAGCTGAAATTGAATGTGACGCCACTGGCCTGCGCCATGAGAGCGTTGTACTCTGCTTCGTTGCGTTCCTAGATGTGGCATAAACACCAAGAAAAGGTCCATGAGATTTATACTGACCTTGACTTCGAGAACTTCATCTGCGGTCTTCCCGAAAACAACCAGACCAGCGTCGTTGAAGCCCTGCAACCATGCCTGACCCGACCAATCGGCCACTGCCATCGACATGATGTACCTGATAATCAAATTAGTATTTGATACGAAGAAAGACAAATGACCATACCGATGTTCCGGCCGTTCGAAAGTTTTGTCGCATTTTTCACACCTCCATCCGTCGCCTACCTCAACGACCTTTTTGTTGCAACCTTGAGTGGGACAGGCAGGATAAGATATGCTTTCGCTCTTGATGTGCATAATGGTGGCGCGAGTGGAAAAGAACTCTGCCTTGTCGGACATGCCGAGCTGCGACTCTTTAACGTCGCTAAGATGCCGCATCTCATTGCGATTGAAACCACCAAAGGAGGCACCAGATGAAGCACTCGTATGTGACTGGAATGTTTTTTCAGTACCGATACCATCGTACCATCCCCGCAGCAAATGTGCCTCTTCGATATCAGGCGATATTGACATGATACTTGAGCTGACCATGGAGAGAGTGCGACCTTTGATGGTGTGAGTTCAATTAAAATGAACGTAAAGAGTCCATACCTCCAAAATCACCAACTTTAACACCTTTGAACGCAACGACAGGAAGATCGTCGGCCGTGTACTGTTCTGCTTGTTTTCCCCACAATGTCAAGCGAACAGAGTATTGCGATGTGTCGACAATGGTCAAATCACGTTTCGGAATCTTCAACCGAATTTGAATCCCCAGGTAACTGAGGGGTGAATCATAAAATAACTTACTGTCCTGTTCGTCGCTTTCGATGTGATTTCGCCGAGAGGGCCAACTTCTTTGACAATTCCAATAACATCTGGTAGCGACAGACTACACATGAGAAAACACGGCATAAGTTGCAGAGCACATACCGCAAGTATGGTCCTTCTGTAATTCTTCCAAGGAAGACAATGACACGAAGTTATACTTCATCATAGGCACACTGGCGGCCTCGAGGCACTAATAACAACATGAGTCCAGTTTTTCGGGGGCAGTGTAGTGGTACGCACCTCTTCAACTTCAGTGTTCTTCTCAAGGCTCAACTCGTAATCGTTCTGGAGATTCGAGAATTTCTTCTTTGCGAGATTCACTCGAGCTTTGGAGATGTAATAGACTTTGCCTTCCTCGAACTTTTCGTATAGTTCGTCGACAACTGCATTAAAACCGGTACCACGAATCTCGCCGGATTCGTCCATTAGTGTGACATTGAAAAGTTTCCCCTCTCCACGTTGATTTGACCAAGTCCTGATATCAGATTTTTGGGTAACTCGAGCTTTGATAGTCCAATTGTTCTGGTAAGGACTAAGCCCTTCGATGGGGTACACTGACCTGCCCCCTCTGCCAGATGGGCCGGTGCGAGGCTGGAGCTGGGGCTGCTTCGCCTGAGCAGTAGAGGAAGAGGTGATTGGTGAAGCAACGGATGAGGATGCAGCCTCTGCAACAACTGGGGCAGGGGCGTCGAGGGTGGAAGGAGGGGCAGTAGGAGCGCCGATTTTCTCTTCATTTCGTGATACAACGTGGAGGTCGAGAATAATGATCAATCTAGATGAATTGTTAAAGAGGGTGTATAAATGACATTAGTAGCTGTTCACCTTTTATCCTGCACGAAATTACAGGCCAGCTTGTCAATGATGACGACAGTATTTTTATTTATGTCTCCCGTTGTTACGAGATCATTCAGTTGAGTAGCTAACATCGCCTGGACAAAGTGGACGCCATCAGAAATGATGATGCGATACCTGTCGGTTGCGGTTGTTGAGCTTGGTGTGGGGGCCACTTTCTTAATAGAAAGCAGCTGCACGGTATGACCAGAAGCAAGCTGATCTATCTCTTCCTGAGGAGCCTCGTTGAGACGACGACAGATTCCTGATGAAAGTTGAGACATGGCAACAGAGTAGAAAGTAATCGCGATAAAAGGAACGCGCCCCTCAAGAGATGTTTGTTGACATTAGTTTGCTAACGCGTTCATTACGTAATATTCGAAGTTCATCGTGGACAAGTACTGTAGTAGTTAGCCTGCAGTGACCAGTCTGCCAGTGCCAGAGTGCA
The DNA here is from genome assembly GCA_003316505.1 of Suillus alpinus. NCBI lineage: Eukaryota > Fungi > Basidiomycota > Agaricomycetes > Boletales > Suillaceae > Suillus > Suillus alpinus. The sequence goes on from QFEX01000428.1 coordinate 11,268, forward strand.
GAGTCACAGCGGCAGTTGGTTCATTCAATCATGATGATCCTAGAGTACCACCCAGATCAAAGTTCATAGCAGTACTAAGGCCCTTTCCTGCTTGCGATTATGTCACCATCACTGTGACTCCTCACTAGCTGGCTATCATCATACCCCCGGTCATTTAAATCTCCTTCCGGGTTTCATTTACCATCGAGAATCCATCTGTACCTTCCGCGCACAGCGTATCGTTTCAGTGGTTCTGTCATTTTTCCGCTCCTCACTCCCGCCGTCCTCAACGTCGGGCCCCCCTCATTCTTACCCTCAAAGCTCAGACTGATCATCATAATGATAATGGCGGAAATACATGATACCGTATGATGGCCCTGTCACAAACCGATAAACAAACTCTCACCTATTTCAGATGCGCCCTGCACGGGTGTCCGGCTTTCTAAGTATAAGCTTTCCAATCGAATGGTCTTGGCGAACCCCGCTATCTCTTTGTCGAACAAATTCGCTTGTCAAGAAAAGCTACTACAGCAAATCATTGGCCTGAGGCCATGAACTACTTTTCTGCTATTGTATCGGTAATAAATATGTGAACTCGGTAAAGTATTACAATGTGAGTGTATCATGCTCAAAGCGCGTCTAGGGCTACACAAAATAACGGTATCAGTATCTCGGCGAATAAATACCTGCCCGCTGTCCAATGCGGATAATAGAATGGTGGTTGCGGCCGAAATATAGTGGTGTTTATGATTATAAAGTAAGTGTTGCTGTCTGTCCATGTCAGTCCAATCTCTCCTTCAGCTCTTTATGGCAGCCCGTGCCGTAGCATCACGGTTGGACTTCAGCAACAACGACAATTCGTTTCCACCTGTCCCAGTCGAGTGTCCAGTTCGCTTCTGCTGTCGCTCTATCCTCTGCAACATCGCAAATACGGGGCATCCGACCGGTATCGCCGTTGATCGTGCCATAGAGACGACGTATAAGCATGCGATTCGTATATGGGAGTCCCGGAACTTTCTGACTGCCGACACAGCTGCGTTATATGACTCCTTCACAGCAGGTGTGCTTTTTGCGAGTTCTCGGAGGGGACGAGTGGTGTTCGCAAGATGGGAAAGATAATCTCTGTGGGCACCGGGCATGTACCGTCTCATCCTCTCCATAAAACCAACATCTGCCCGTTTATTTGATTCTGATGGGGCTGGGTACCGACGCTGCTGCAGTTTGAAGTCGACATCTAGGAAAATGTCGAGTGCATGCATGACGCTACTTTGGCCAGCCGATGGTCCACTAAGGTCAAGTGTGGAAGCGTCAGGACCGTCTTCAAAAACCCATGTTGGATTGAAGGGTCCGCTGGCACTTCCGTTAAACCACGGCCGCACCTGCCAGTAAAACACAGAGGGGTCGACAACATCTCGCATGGATGTCAAGGTTTCTTCAACCCGGTCGACAATTGCTACGAGGCGGGTCAAGAGCCGGTTTATTTTGCAGACGGACGCGAAGTCGGAAACATTAGGAAGACTGTGGTATTCGTTGAAAAGTTGGAGCATCTCCACACCGAGCATCTCAACTTTTGCGTTACCAAACCAGAAATTACGCTCGTCCTCCGTTCCAGAGAAGAGCTCAACACCGAAACGCATGTTTTCGATCGTCACAGGAAGTTCTGGGTTCACGAGATCCCAGTTCCAGAGGACAGTATCGGCGAATGTAAGTACCGGCGCCATTCGCAAAATGTCCGATACTGCAAGCAACGGAGTCGCCAAGGATCGGGGAATGAGTACCGAACCGGCTGTCTGGTCCGACGGTATAGAATGGACATAGAAATGAACAAGGAAGGCGAGCACTTTGTGAGCGCGACGCAACAGTTGCTTGTCTGCGTTAAGATCATTGATGCTGATCACGGGGAGCTGTGTAGAATGTGAGTCATTGTTCCACCCTTCTATATCAATTTTACTGACCCCTTGTATTTGTGATCTCCAAAGTTCACCGTCAGCTCGACTCTGAGCGTCTTTCTCCGTTATGTTTTCCCCAAGTACTAGCACTTCCTGAGCGCGAGTCAGCGCGTTCTCCCATGCGCTGTAAGCTTCGGGGAGTCGCGGGATGGGTTTATCAGGGAGAAAGCCTGTGTTCGTCTGGATATTGACGTCAAAATCTGCAAGAGTTGGTTGTACACCCGGTGCCTCTTTCCTGCTTAGCTGGACAGAGTTGAACACCGAGACGACATTGTTAAATAGGTGGGATGGGGATAGGAGGTCGATTGGATACATTGCGAGTGAATGAACGAAGATGGACTCGCAGGCTTGTAATTTATTGTGTTTCGAGGAACAGAGGACGCGGACACCTTTTATACATGAACTACCAATGCGTGTCCTCGATTAGATCACATCATCGAGATTCAAGGTTACCTAGTCACAGTGCTTGCACTGATGTGTGCATCGGCAGCGCCGATATTGCCCAAACGGCATCACTGGGCGCGTACGCCTCTGTGAGAACTAACGGAGCTTCGTGCAAGGCAGGAGTTGACCGAAACTTGCGGGGTGTTGGCACGAAACCCCGATCATTATCGGTGCCACTCTCAGTCCTGTGAACTCCTTGTAATTCGTTGTCGAGTCTGGCCAATTGGTAGGCATCTTACTCAGGAACCTTTGACATTGATCCCATGAGTGTCACCATCTTGCTACGATCCTATACGTTTCCCCTTTCAGTGCATAGCTCCTGAAGGAACACATGCATTACACGTAAGGCTATTACCTGTTGGCACGCATGGAGCGCTGGCGAGATGTTTTGTTTCCAATGCTGATCTTCACAGCCGATCTAAGATTCGCCAGCTTCCAAGGCGCTTCCAAGGCACTGTGATGGAGAGATCTAGCAATATTAATGTTCGTTTGCAACTTGAGTCACCCAGCGACGCAGTAACCATGTATTGCTTCCGCCGGATGTGACTGTAAGAACTCCCTCCGTGTCCAATCTTGCGGATTGACGACTTCCAAAGTACATGTATCCTCCGCATGGTATTGTCCGAGTACACTTTGTTGCTGTGGAGAGTGTGAACGGCTTTCGGCAAAAGTTGCCCTTCATTCTCAAGTGAGAGATTTGTGGTGACTTGCTGTGTGAACGCTGGCATTATTACTCAAAAGTTGTTCGTCGTGGACGTCGCAGCAATCCTCGGACGCGCATTTCGAGTCACATCACAATCGCACAGCAACATTTGAAGTACCTCGAAATAAGTAATCTCGACTTAGCTATCCTGTGGAATCTCCCAGCTATCATATCGTGCGACATTGATGGACCAACGGCAGACACGTATGGTCAGTACTTAAGTAAGCCAATCTTATCTAATATCGGTCGTATTGTTTCATCACAAGTCTTTGACAACTTGGTTCGAGTTAGTGTAGTGGCCGTGCGGTATAATGAAAAGCTGCGCGTCGCGCAACGTCAAACATCAATGTTGACCGCACACTTTTCTCCTTAGGGAAGAAGGGCAAGGTTCAAACAGTCATCGCCAAGAATTAGACTGCAGTTCCGGTCCGCCGGATTGCGGACGACGTGGTGACAATTGCATGCGTGCGAAACATATACAGCATGATATTGAGGATGGTATACTGTGCCTCAACTACGGGAGCAGACTATTGCTATTGCTCTTTGTAATTACCTCCAAGCCCTGATCCTGATTACCAATGACATCACAACTGCGCTTCACTACCTCCACCACTTTCTCTGCGACACCTTGCTTGCCCGAGTGAAGATTATCAAAATGTGCCAGTAGGTCAGAAAGGGAGACGGGATCTTTCTTGGCCTTGACGAATTGTAAAATGGCATCTTCACTTGGCAGAGCGAACCTCATCGGGTTTTGCTTGCCATTCGAAAGGAAGTCCGGCGGTGTCAAAATAGGCACGGCGCTAAGGTAACTAGAGTCTCTCTCAAAGAATCGTCTGATAATCACATCTGAGACGTCATTGAGCTGGTCAGGAGACCAGGCAGGGCGGCCTTTTGTTTTGTCAACCAGGACCGCGGTTATTCCTGCATTGAAATCTGTACTTGCTCCGCTCTGCATTTTCCAAGTTAAACAGGTCACATGGCATAATCACCATTTCTAAAAACTTACACAGTAAGCTGTGGCAATACCCATTTCCATTTGAAGAGCCTGAAGCAGTGTCATCTTCTTCCCGCGTCGGACCGCTTCCAACGCTACTTTGAGGCTAGTCGGACTCCGCATATACAAGGTCTTTAGTGTTTCCGAGGCCCAGTTGGCGACTGTGTTATCAGAGGTTGAGGTCAACTTAGTGAGATCTTCCACAATCTCCTCAACTGTATCGTGTCGGAATGCCATGTCAAGGGCCTGGCGCGTACGACCCGTCAGTTTTCCAACCGGTTCGTCTGGGAGGCGTTTTGCGTGATGGTCCTCGATGGTCCTATCAATTATGGCAGAAGAAGGGTCCTCCAAATCAGATAAACGAGTCAGTAGATTGGGCACCGTTCTTGACGACACGAAGTGAGTAGCAAATCCTAGTTCACTACCAATAATCATAAGCCCGCGGCCCTATCGGGAAAAGATTTGTTCCTACTCACAAGACTTCCCTACCAGCAAGAGTTTCTGAGGTCAGGGCAAGATATGTGCCAATTTCACCGTCGATCCTGGCCAGGAAGAAGCTTGCTCCGACATCGGGGCAGTAACCAATTTTGGTTTCTGGCATGGCAAATACCGACTTCTCCGTTGCAACACGAAAAGGTGCGCTAATAGCAAGTCCGACTCCTCCGCCCACTGGTGATGTCAGTGCTATGCATGCTGTGCGGAACGAAAACACCAACTTGTGATACCATCCAAGATGGTTACGTATGGCTTCGGTAACGCAGACAAGATATAGTTCATTTCAAATCTGTAGGATAAGTTATTCAAGCGGTCCGGAGCATGATTCAATGACTCACTCGTCTTTAAAGAATTCTATAGCCTTTGGACGAGTAGCATCTTCCAGTGAATGCTGTAGTACAGCTGTGCGAAGTTGTCAGGAAGTGTCCACATGGATTTGAGCGCTGAAACGCACTTGCAACATCACCTCCTGCACAAAATGCACGGCCAATACCTGTCCCGACGACAATCTTGCATAGGTCGGACTTTGACCATTGCTAGAGTACCGAGATTTTTTTTTGTAAGAGCCTGCACTTTCACATGTTTGAGAAGTCTAGCACTCTCACCTCCAGTTGAGGTCTCATCAACTTGAGCATGTCAGTATTGAGAGCGTTCAGTTTGCTTGCTCGGTTCAAGACATAAGTGCGTGTCGCGCCATTCGACTCAAAGAGCACCGGCTGTATGCAAGAGATCCTCAAGGGACTGATGAGAATGATACATGCAAAGAACTTACTTGCTCTAGTGGCGCTGCCTGAGTGCTGGTGGACATGTGAGCGGCAACTGCACTTGTCCTGGTAAGAGCTACTGATACACCATTACGCGACATTCTCGCGAGAGCAGTAGCCAGCATACTAAGAACCAGGTGTTCACCTGGAGGACAGCCTTAAAAGCCTGGGAGACTCGCAACTTCAATGCTGGCAGTGGGATTTTCGGAGTACCGTGCATCCGAGACTCAAAACTCTTAAGGCGATGCTTACATGATATTGACACGTTCGACTGATACTAGTAGCTGCAGTGTGGAACACATTTCAGAATTCACCACCGGACCACTTTGACCGATGCATGAGCTTCCTGCGACGGGGTCAAGAATATACCTTCCATCAGGTCATTTCGGAACTGTCAAGTATGTTGGACCAGTCGACGGCACCACCGGTCTTTGGCTTGGTATCGAATGGGACGACTCAAATCGCGGCAAACATGATGGCATAAAGGATGGGAAACGATACTTTGACTGCCGGTAAGATCAAGGACATATCGTCTCCCATCGATACTCAGCTCAGCGACCACAAGAGTACCTAACGGCGGATCATTCATTCGCCCATCTTCCTCCATTTGCTACGGGTATTCATTTTTGCAAGCATTGAAAAATAAGTATGTCGAAGTTGTGCATGGGACTGCGTCGCGGGAGAAGATCGTTTTGGGCTCTTCAAACGGTGCCATAGAGGTTGAAGCTGTTGACTTGGACAAGATACGAGGCAAATTTGCAAATCTGGAGCGACTGCGCGAAGTGAGCCTCGACAGCGAGATGGTTTCTACTGGGAATAACCCAGGGGAAATGCTGTCAACATGTCCTAGTGAGCCAGTGCATTTTCCCGCAAATATCATGCGATTAATACGGTCAAGATATCCGCGGCTTGGATCTATCTGCGACACTTTTGTCTAGATGGGACGTTGTGGCGATGATAACTGCTGAGCTGCATCAGCTCGAGCGGCTAGCGCTGAAGTTAGCCTTGTGTTTTCCTCTTTTGATATACTGACGCTACAAATAGTCGCAACCGGCTGACGCCGCCCCCATCTCACTTGCCCGCATCAGCTTGGCTGCGACTCTCAGAGCTCCAGCTGAACGGCACCTGGACTTCATGGGAAGAATTTACAAGCATAGCGATACTCATGCCTCAGCTTCGCATAGCGGAACTCGGATACAATGGGCTAATTTCCCTATCACATGCGAAGATATCTACAACGTTGACCCGTATCGAGATCCTCAATTTCGATAGCAACAAGCTAGAAGATTGGCAACATATAAGCGAGGCATTGAAGCCGTGTACCTCGTATGTGCAGTGTTTGCGGGGTTTTTCAATAAGCTAATGCGGTACCGTAGATTACAACGACTCATACTTTCATCTAACCTCATTGAAAGGATTCCTCCTCGGGAATCCTGTCCTTCGCCTTTGCACGGGCTTAAAGTTCTCTCTCTTTCCAGTAACAAACTTCATAATTCGCGCGATATTGACCAATTATATGAGTGGTGCCCCCATCTCGAAACGTTGAGCCTCGCCAAAAATCCACTGACTGAGGGTCAGCGCAAGATTTTCGTCTTTTCTGAGGAAACACGTACTCACTGCTCACAGCAAGTGACCTCTCTCGTTCTGCCAGGCAGCAAGTCATAGCAAAGATTCCGTCCTTGCGGGTCCTTGACGCAACCGTGGTAAGCACAGGACCGAAGCTGCTGTGCCCAGAGTTTAATTCCCCTTGTCACCAAGATCTCGACAAAGGAACGATCAGACAGTGAATTATTTTATCTTTCTTTCGTTGCGAAGACCGTGCCTGGACGGGATGAAGACAAAATGAAAGAACACCCACAATGGAAGATGCTGTGCATGAGTCAGTGTCTTGACTCCACTTGGGTCACTTCCATATTCATCAAACCTTTTGCTATGTACCACAGAGCACGGTAGACCCGCCGAGTCAACAGCTGGTCGCGACGGTAGACTCAGTCGATATCTGATCGGTAGGTCTTTGTAGGATGATCTTGTCATCGCCTTTTCAACTATACCCACAGAGGTGAAAGTTCACCACTGCTCTGAGCCTCCTGGAGGCCACTTTACCCCGGAAATGGAAGGAGGTCTCATCACACCAGCTGTGCTGCGCGTGCTGTCTACGATGAAATTGGGGCTTTTTCGCCTCAGAGTGATGAAAACTCTGGGAGCAGGCAACAATCCAAGGAATCGCGATAATACGTATGTATGGTTGAGGATGGGTGATGATACACTAGCTCTCCTTCAAAATGATGATCAAGAATTAGGATGGTGGGGAATAGAGAATGATTCACATCTTGTTGTACACATAGCGCAGCAAACGGAATCTTGATTACACCTGCATCACTTATGTTTGTACATGCCTACAAATACATGTCCCTAATAATAGATGTGAGTAAGCCGACACACCTGAAGACAAAATCTGTAATATCCCAAAACGTTAACCATCGTGCACTAAAGTGTCACGAATGAAGGACACAATCACATTGGTGGGCAAATTCAGGATAGGCGGTCCCAGGTACCGAGGTAGGCACGTGAAGTCTTCTTTAATTCCGTCACCGTGTCCGCCAAGTTTCCGCGGTTCCACGCCACCGATGGAAGATGATGCCCATGTCAATTCTCACGCCCTGCCTTGGATCTCCTTCAGTTGATGCTTGGAAGTACAGGTTCCACGCCAAATTCGGGACGCCTTCACCATAATCGTTCGACATACGGACCAAGAGGAAAATGACCTCTGTAAGACAAAAAAACAGTTCTCCGGTTCGACCCAACATACGCCAACGCCAAGCTCGAGGAGACCATGACCATCATAAGAGAGGGGGAAACCAATAACGGACGGGGTGCCCCTCGGCCAAGTGCAAATATCCAGCGGCTGCCTATATCCTTTAACGTGCCCATCCACCATCGCCATTTGCGTGCCTCATTGCCCTGTCGTCGTACCGATCGTCTTTCTCGTCGCGTCTGCCACCGCGGTCTTCACGTCGCCGGTCATCGTCCCTGCGGCGGTCATAATAATAATCAGGGGCTCTGCGGTCATCATCATAACCTCCCCGTCGGTAATCATCGTACCCTGCTGGTTTTCTCTCATCAGGATCCCTCCGCGGCGGAGGTGGAGACCGGGGGCGACGATCGTCATAATCATTGCGACGAGGAGGCGACCGGGATCGCTCGCGGCGATAGGATGGACGATCATCCCTGTAGTAACGTTCTTCTTTGTATCGGTCGTCACGAGGCCGTTCCTCACGACGATCCTCCCGCCTGTAGTTATCAGGTCCACCGCGCTGAGAGAACAGGTAAGGACCATCACAAAGCAACTGCGCATTCAAACTTACGGCGTCATCGTACGCAACGCGGACAGGTCTACCGCGCAGGTCTTTACCGTCTAAATCCTTGACGGCGCGGTCTGCATCATCTCGCGATAGATATTCAAGTATACTGAGAGACTGTCTGTTAGCTCGAGACAACGCATAACTTGGAGTCACGTACCCCTGGCCAGGGTTGTCGCGATCAATGTCAGCAAAAGACACGCTACCGGCCTCGCGTCCGAAATCTTTCAAGTCCTGAGTGAGGAGTGTATGGTCAGGTTCGGTGGTGGGTTCGGGCAAAGCCGGCGAAAGTGAACATCAACGAAATACTGGTGGTCCATCCAAGTTCCAAAATGACCAGCCGGATCGATCTCCAGAAATATGGAAGTGCCATATGCGCCACGAACACTGCCAATGGTGCAAACCGAAAGAAGATCATACCTGCCAGCTTGTATCGCGAGAAATACCGGAAACAATCAGGCGAATACCAGGAGGCCTGCGGGAGCGAGCAGCCCTAAACAAAAATATAACTTGTTAGAGGAAAGCACAATATCATCTTTGCGAGTCGGGGAATATACCCGTATCCACGGTCACTCTCATAGACATCCCGACGGGGACGACTTTCTTTGGCGAATTCGACGACGATGCTAGAAAACGGAAGAAATTTTTTTTAGAATGGCTGTGAAAGATATTGCAGATGATAACGATACGCACTTGGCTCCCATGAATGGCTTGCCGTTGAAATGATGCACAGCGTCCTCCGCATCCTATAAAAGTTTGGCATACTGATCACCGTGATACATGGTGGCTAGATCCACCTTTGAGCTTTCAAACTCGACAAAACCGAATCCTGATGGAGGTCCAGTGAGTTCCGCATTTGGCGCGCGCCTCTTGTCCGACGAACCGGTCATGACACGACAGTCAATGATACGGCCATAGCCATCGAAAAACTTAGCCACGTCATCAGAACGAGCATCGGGGGGAAGTCCTGTGCAACACAAACAATGATCAGGATTTTTATGCCAGAATCTAACGAGAAGAAATTTTCGTACTGCCAAGGTACAAGCGTCTTGCCATGGTGGTTGAAAGTGAAAGAGTTCAGTTATGGCGGAGATTCAACTCGCCATTATATTCGGTTGTGCCAAGAATTTGGTCACCGTGCACGGACAAGACCTCGGATACCGCCGATAATATCCATAGAAAGTTCTTTACATCGCAAGTTATCGTTGTACATAAAGTTATACGCAAAACAATCCTCAAATATGTAAAAGACAGACAAAGCAGAACGTGCGCGAAGTATAAATTAATGTTGAGACCAGTTGATCGAGTTGATGTCGATGCCTTCCTGCACCATCTCCCACAAAGGGCTGAAGGAGGCGATGAGCACAGCAGAAGGCGCTGAAATGTAAGTGAGACCGTACCTCATATCACGAAGTCTGGTAACAACGCGAACGATGTGATTTACCACGAAATCAATTTCCGCTTCTGTGGTGAAACGACCGATGCCAAAGCGTAAGGACGAATGTGCCATATCCTCTGCTGCTCCTAGGTGACTGTCAGGTACTAAGACAAATCCGCACACGAAGAAAACATACCGAGAGCACGGAGAACGTATGAAGGCTCCAGAGACGCAGATGTACATGCACTGCCAGAAGACAAAGCGATATCCTGCAACGAAAACCATGAGATTTTCTCTCATCGGAGGTGTGCCACTATGCTTACTTTCAAGGCCATGAGAAGGCTTTCGCCTTCAACATATGAGAACGAAAGGTTCACACATCCCGGGTATCCATTGACATCTCCATTTCGAACCACATGCTCGACTTGGGAATTGATGCCCTGGATTAACCTATCCGACAACTGCTTGATCCGCGCGTGATCCCTCTGGAATATGTATCAGATTCAGAACGGGAGGTGGATTGATAGACAGGAAGTTGATCAGTACCCCTGCACAGGAATCGTTACCAAGCTAGCGGCTCATACGGCCGTAAGCCTAGAGCATCACGCCACTTGATTCAAGTGCCATTTCAAACGCATGTGCGGATTTCATCATAAGTTGTGTGAAGAACAAGAACTCACCGCCATCTCTAGCTTGGCTATGCGTGCTGCTTCACCCATGCCAACCGCCAGCGCCGTGGGCAGGGTACCGCTGCGCAGCCCACGCTCTTGTCCTCCCCCGCTCAAAATCGGTTCCAATCGCACGCGCGGTCTCCGGCGGACATAAGCAGCTCCCACTCCCTTTGGACCATAGATTTTATGCCCTGAAATGCTCATCAGGTCGATGTTGGCTTCATTAACGTCGATAGGTATTTTCCCCACAGCCTGCGCCGCGTCGGTGTGAAGGTATACGCCACGATGCTTTCGCACAATAGCACCAATTTCCTTCATTGGTTGGATGACACCGGTCTCGTTGTTTACCGTCATGATAGAAATGAGGGAGGTGTCAGGGCGGATGGCAGCCTCGAGAGTCTCAAGATTGACGACGCCATTAGACCCGACAGGGAGATAGGTTATTTCAAATTCTTCTTCACTGAGTTTCCTGCAAGAATCTAAGACGCACTTGTGTTCCTTCAGGGACGATCAGTGTTGGTCATGAAACTAAGCGGCTCAACCTACCGTCTGCGTCGTTATAACGTGTCTTTTCTTGTCTTTATTGAACCGTGCGACACCCTTAATGGCCATGTTATTGGTCTCAGTAGCACCAGAAGTGAAGACAATGTCCTTGGCCTCGGCTCCAATAAGGTCCGCTACATGCTGAAAGATGTCACAGGGACGTTTTTATGCTGATAAACCCGGCAGACTTACCTTGCGTGCCACCTCAACAGCCTGCTCTGCTTCCCACCCATATGCATGGGTTCGACTATGTGGATTACCGTACTGATCTGTTAGGTACGGCAGCATAGCATCGAGAACACGGGGGTCCACGGGAGTGGTAGCCTGGACCTTGTTAATATACCAAATAATATATAATTACATGGTCATACCTGCATATCGAGGTATATGGGACGTGTCTTTTGTGTCACGCTGCTCTCCCGATTGGGGACCTCAAGCTTGAAGTGCATATCTTCGACGACGCGTGCACGGTCTGCACCAGAAGGTTGTACGAAGCCTCTGCGAGCGCAGACAGCAGCCCGTCCTACGGAGCTTCTGAAAGTGGCTTTTCCTATCACGCTGGGGGTGACTCTGGACAGCATCCTGAGTGCAAACTTTTCCCGTTAATCAGATAGGAGAATCTGAAGATGAAGGAGAACAAGAAGCTAGACTCGCTGTTGTGAATAGCGAAGAGCGGCGAGCACACGAATTGAATTGTCAGCAAGTCCAATGGGGGTCACGTGAACATATGTTACATAATACGGGGTCTGATCTGGAGTTAAGGTTTTTAACGCCACCAAGTCACTTACTTATAACTTTCAAGTTGACGCCAGAACCACCAACTTGCGAACCGACTGGACGCCTGTAGATTCAATCTATTATATATGAGGGAAGTTAGCTTCATGTTCTATCTATGCAATATCCGACACAGGCGTTCTTCAGCGGGATCGATTGGCGACACAAGGAAGTTAACGAGGTATTATTTGTGGTTACTATCTTTAAGAAATTACATAATTGGCCCCTGCAAGATGGTAGCCCGGTCTATATCTGAGAGTATTTGAAATCAGTATAAGTAATATTGCTTGTTCATTTACGACAAGACCTAAAGGTAAGTAGTAAGTAAGTAAAGGATACAAGTGAATCACCTCCCACCGTGACAGTATGTCATTGCAGGTGTTCAAAAGCACGCACGTCACAGAAGAGTACAGGGCTCACAAAATCCAGGGGCTATCGCCCAAGAGAACATATCTGAACGTTTATCTTGAATGTGTATATTTTTGGTGCCAATACGGTCTTCACAGAAAACAGTAGGTACAACAGATAAAATACTTCGGAGTTGTACAAGATCATTTCTTCCTTCCTGATGAAGGTGGGGGTGGCAATAGCGGTACCGCTCCCCCTGAGGTACCAGTGCTTTGGGTGGAGGAACCTAGCAAATTGGTCCCAGGTGTTGATATTTTACTAGCTTTTCCCGGAATGGATATGGAGAACGTCTGACCGTCCCTCAAAGAGTAGTCCTTCTTTGGACCAACCGGAATATGAGGAGAAGGGGTTTCTTCAGAGGGGCTAGGAGGGCTCAAAGCAGCTTTTAAACGCCTAGGCATGGGCATACTGTAAGTGAGTGATGGAAAAAGTTTCACCGTTTGCTAGACGCACTTGGTGTAATCTTGCAATGCAACGTCTGAGAGCAATTGTAAGATAGCAAGCGGAATGAAAGGAGAGCGCTCACTGAAATCAAAGCTATCTGTTCGCTCAGCGAATCCCATCCCAATATAAGCCTTCTTGCCAGTATCCTCCACCTTGATTACAAAATATCGGGATGAATCAAGGACGGATTCTACGCATGGCTTAAGAGCGTCATAAGGTGCGCGGGCAAATACTAACTCTACATCAGGATGCTATAATGATTACTCAAGTTGGAACGCACATTCGCCTGCAGTCGCGTCAATCATCCACTAGTACGCGGTGACAAGCTGACAATGCTTACCCGTCTGAGCATCTTCAAACATCAGCGCTGCACCACTCGACTTCTCGACGATGCGCAGCCTACCTTTCCATAGAGGTTGCGCAAGGTCTCCCCAGTCGTTAGCACGATGTCCCTCGTTGGCCTTCAGATGGGGGATCTTGTAGACTACGTGTGCTGATGAAACGCTTGCTGGTGAGGTTCGCGCAGCTTGGACCTACCTGATACTTCTCTCCCAATATATAAGATCGATTCGACCTCTTCGTCGAACACATCCATGTTTGTAGCACTATAGAGGGAACAACTGTCTTCCTTGACTGCCTACGGGAGACTATGTGGTTTGTAGTGCGAATGTGTTTCACACTGGTGAGTACTATTGCTTAGTAAGCAGCAGCTGAATGTGATCGATTGATCACTGTATCATCGATTCAAAGTATTCAGCATCAATCTTTGAGTATATGGCTCAAGCACCACCCACACCTCCTCCCATGAGCGCAACAGAACTTCGTGATGAAGCTCGAGATTCCATCATTGCTTCCTCGGCGGAATCCTCGGATTCCACCGCATCATCCAACAGTTCAGGCAGCGTTGCGGAAATCCCCCCACAACTCCCCACCGTGACTGCCCAAGATATATACCAACAAGTTTTCCCCCAGCTATCTGATCTGGCCGAGCAAAGGAACTTCATTGGCATTACTAATATCGCTGAACTTCACGACTTGAACGTGAGCGCTTCTTGAGATACCCCTCATAAACATGTCGGCATCTTGATAATGTCCTGTAACAGGGTTCAAATGACAAAAGCTACTCCAGATTACTTTTGATTGCCCCCTTGGTCCTGGCTTATATGGTGCTGGACGACTTGTAAGACCCCTCGCCTGATTGTACTCCTTTTGTAACATTTGCTCCAGAACACCTGCTCAACATGCCCTCGCACGTTTACCTGAAAATGTGTCTTTGCATCCACTGTCGCATGCACTCGCAGCACTCTTGGCATCCGCTTCGGAACGAAAGTATGAAAATACTTACTCGCGAGCCCAAGAGCTGTTCCAGATGTCGCAGCAAAGTGACTTCCCTGATCCAAGGCTGGGAAAAACTGTTGGTCTGCTGGTCAACGACTTCCTCGGTATGTGCAGATGTAATTAGAGTTTCGTTGTATCGAATTTGTTGTCAGATGCATTCCGCAAGAACACGTTTACGCTTGTTTCGCGAGCGTTTGCATGCCTCCATGTTACGGAAGCTCAGAAATTACTTGGGCTGGGACGAAAGGAGGTGCTTGCAAGTGAGCTCGATGGCTCATTCTTTACTATTCTTGCTGAACTGCTGTCATTGTCTGAAGTTGCGAACAACAACCACTGGCAGTTCGACAGCGCCAGTGGTATATTGCGACCTCCGAATGCTTCTCTGCCCGCTCTCGTTGCTTCAAAACCTGGTATGTGACAACGCTATTTACACAGATTCATACTTAGAGATGTCTTTAGTACTGCCGTCCTCAGTGATGACTTTCGATCTTGTTGTGAACGGTGTTACAACTTCAGAAGTATATTGATGTTAGTAGATGTTTTTATCGCAACCTCCACAATGGAATCATAATCGTGCAATACTTGACAACCTCGAGGCTTAGGATCACCGTCCTTCCTTCAATATGTACTGTGTAAGTAGAATTAGGAACCCTGACATCGTGAACTACTACCTAAGTTGGACTGAGTGGACTCCCAAAGTCTGTTCGTTACAGTACGTAGTAATTCTGTCTTTTAAGGTCTCACATACCGAAATGGGAGTGGAAGTTGTCGGAGCACAGGATAAGATGAGTCGAGTCGAGGTGTAAGATGCTTGAGGTAGAGTCGTGAAGTCATAATATCTTGTCGTTGCCATTGTAGCAACCAGGCTAAGTGATTGCTTGGAGGAACATCCAGGAAGCGATGTTTGTGGAGTAAAGGCACTAAGAACAGACTCGTGTTACAATCCTTCATCCAAACCGAGGTTAATTTCACCTTGCCTTTAATGTCACGCTTCATCCGAAGCATGCTTTTGAAGTTTGAACATTCCGCAAAGTCGCTGGGGGCGGGTACTTTACTGGGTATCGCAGGGTTGTAGGCTACCCCGCTTGGGTGATCCTCATCCAGCATCACGGTAAGATCTACCCGGCTGTCGATTTTAAGACCAGTTTTCTTGCGGACTTTATGCCACTCGCGGTCTTTTGCGCGCAATTCTTGGTGGACTTGCTGAAAGAGCTGTGAAAACACTTCATTCCACACCGTCAAACTAAGCAGGCGACCGAACCTGCCTTGAGCCGTTCTGCAACAAAAGATCTTACCCTTTGCAGCTCTCCGTGGGCAAGAGAAGCACGGGAATGAGTGGTCTTGGACAGGTTTTTCCTGACCACTGGAACACCAAATATGAAGCCAGATCCAATCCACCTTGGAATCACGTGCAGAGGCCTTAAATTGGGAGGCCACGGAGGTGTATCACCCATAGCCATGGAAAAAAACCGGGTTATCGGAGACAGGCTGGTGCCGTGTGCGACACCACCGAACGACGCGATGTAGCACACAATAAATGTGTCCGCACTGAGACGTTGGAGGACGAGGCAATATTTGCTAATATCGGGGGCGGTGTCGATAAGAACGCGCGTGTATCGCCGTTCCATTGACGTCAGTGGAAATTTGCTACGATCCAAGAATTCGTAGAAGGCAGCAGTGACTCCACCGCCACCATCGACGTGAGCGATTTCGCCTGGTTCAAAGGAGCACTGAGCCTTCTTCTTTTCCGCTTGGCTGAGGCCGCTCAAGGTAGATGCGCTCTTTGTTCGCATCGCGACGTCGAACTCGTATGCCCAACGAAGTCGATCCCATCGTAGGTCAACTCCAAGCATATACCGAGAGTAAAGCTGAGCCTAGAATTTCGAAAGAAAAGTAATTAATGACATGACACGCATAGTACAGGCGTAACGCACTTGGGTACCAAGCCACCGCAAGTAATTTCCTGGACTGCAAAGTTCACTGAATGAAATAGGAACGGGCTGGTAAAGAAGTTGATTACGCAACGCATATTTATAATACTACGAAAAGTTGTACATATACAGCACGGTTTTATCACAAAATGTCTATGTTACAAAAATCATGTACAACAATATTACTTGTCCCTACTTATGTGTCTTGGTATGAATCTTACAACCTGATCTGAACACGTACTGTAAGATGGAGCGCGTATTCGTCACGATTGCGGGAGTCGCCTTAGTTCATGCTTCCAGGCCTTTGAAACTGATGAGCAAATTTTTGAGTAGAGCAACAAACACGCGACACATGCCTTGTGACGCAACGTCTGGAAATCTTCTACAGCAGCAATATGCACCATGTACCGGGCTACTTTCGGAAGTTCCCGATCAGCTTGAGCCTGCTCTGTATGAGCATTCTTGAAGGCATGGATTTTCAGTCCTTCGTTCGGATTCAAGGCAAAATTCCGACTCTACGATGGAATTAGAGATAATAAAGACGAGTCATACCTCCTCTTACCAGGTCATCCACGTGAATGGTGTTCTTCGCTGAACTAAAGAGGAAAGTTAAAGCATGCTCGATTTTCCAACCAGAATTTACTGACAACTGGGGAAAGTGATTCCAAATGATTTGCAATGCCTTGACATGGTGTGCATATGGTTGACCATTTCGTTCTGTAAAGACAGTGAACATGCAAGTTTTGTCGAGGACTAGGCATCTTCAATTAGCTACGCGAGAGTTAAAGTGGATAGCCGTACCAAATGAAATCTAGAGTTGATGTCAGCCGTAACTTGCCACCATGAAAGCACAAATAAAACCTGATAGTTCCTGGTCGATCCGACCATGCCAAGTTCTACGAGTTTCGCCTCAAGCCATATCCAGCTAGTTTGAGACCTGATGATTGGCTGTGAGTGGTTACGCTCATGAGGTGAAAGAATCTCACCAAATGCAGATGTCGTAGTAAGGGTATATGGTCTCTAGGAATTCATGGAGGCCAGGCCTCGCACATTCCGCAGGAGGCAATGAGCCAGACGTTAGTGGTTTGGTGTCCAAAATAGCTGCATAAGATTTACTCTCAGGAAGTGAAAAGGCTCGAGAAAATTGGCTTACTGTAATCGATGTCCAGCACAAGCAAACGCTTTCCATCTCGCAGAGGATGAATGATATTAATCTGAAGTTTCTCGGTTGCTTCTTTGACTTTGCGAATATTTCGCTGGTCATTTATGTAAACCGAAGCGGCAGCGGGGTTGTCAGTGAAGTCTACATCAAGATCATTGATAACATCCGGAAGGAATTCCAACTCTGACCGTATGTTAGTACATGTACCGAAGGTAGAAAGCTAGTGGGCTCACTTGAAGGGTCTTTGATCTCGTCACCTTCAGGGGTTCCTATAAGTGTGAATGATTTCCCCGCGATGCGTAGATCTGCACTGCGAAATATGTGGTTCAGAGAACAAATTGTGCAAGACATCGCGAACGCTGACATTCTCTCTTGATCTGGGGGTAGCTTTCCTTTCACGAGACCTAGGATTTTCTGCCTCTCCGGCGGAACCTTTGTCAAACTCATCAGCGAAGTCTTGAGGTCGTACACTCTGGAAAACCGGTGTCAATATCGTGGATACTATCCCTGTTGGCAGCTATTCGGTTCCGCAGCTTACCTATCTGATCCAAGGAGATCTACCTTGTACTCGCGTCCTGACCATTTGAAGGTGAGTGGAATCTTTGTTTCAGGAATCATTTCGTCCTTGTGCATTCGAGTCAGTACTACTAACGACATTTGCTAGGTCTTGAAGCGTACCTCTAGCACGGTGGCCATACTTGCACTGCCTAAGTTAATATAAACGCGATTTTGTGTCAAATATCGCGTGGCCTGCGGAAGCGCGTACTCTCAGGTAGTAGGCCAGCTCAAGGACGAAGTCTGGTAGGTTGAGGCGAAGTCTAAGAGTGCTAAGAAGAACTTGACATATTCAAGGTCCAGTTAACCGGATCCAGTGCCTGGGTACCGGAGCCAAATTAGAACTATCATCAATGTGATTAGACATTCCACGAAGCCATGTTAAGGACTTGCACTCTACTTCTGTTCAAGCACAGACCGCCTAGTCATCAGCTGCTGTGAGCTCATTCCTGCGGTTCGTTGTGATTCACATTAATTAATGTGAATAAGAACACACAGTCACATATCGCTCTCGCTGAGAAGTTTCTCAGTTCTCTCCTCCGAGTCAATCAAGATGACAGACACTGAAAGTCCAAAGCCTGCAGAGCCTCGTCTTTCAGCAAGTCTCGTTCTGGTCAACAGTCGCAACGAAATACTACTTGTCCAGCGCAACCCACAGGCTAGGTCATTCGCTGGCATACACGTGAGTAGAATCACTCTTTTGCGGTCTCTGTTCAAAGGCATCTGGCATTGGAGGTTTTTCCTGGCGGAAATTTTGATGCCAAGCAGGATACGTCCCTAAAATGGACTGCTATCAGAGAAACCTTTGAAGAAGCGGGATTGCTGCTAGCTTTGTCGGATACTCCGAGCACATTGCTCGATGTCGACTTTACTCAGGCTAGAGAAGCTGTCCATGAAGGACAAACGTCATTCTCGACGTTTCTCATAAACAACAACCTAAGAGCCGACATAGACGCTCTGCTGCCATTCACTACATGGGTGACACCACCGACAATAGCCAGGTAAACAAGCTTCCTCGTCCCTGGTCCATTAATTATACCTGACGTCCGAGCAGACGATTCCGCACGGAGTTCTTTGTCGCGTTCCTCAGGGATTCTACATCGGATGGGTTGTCTTCCATCAGAGAAGAACACCTTCCGACTCCTGATGGCGGACAGGAAGTCATCCGAACGCGATTTTTGCGGCCAGAATCGGCTATAGATGAGTTTAGAACTGGGCAAATTAGCCTTTTCCCACCGCAGTACTACATACTGGAAACGCTTCGCCCCATCCTTAGTGGATCGAACAGTACCGAGAGCCAGAGAAATGCAGTTCTCATGTTGTCCAGGTCTGCATTCGGGCGAATGGTGATCAATCCAAAGTCTTTCCGTGTTAACGACGGAGTGGATGAAGCATTCGTATACGAGGGTGATGAATTGAGAGGTGGTCCAAAGGGTCGGCTTCACCGCATGGTGGTAAAGCGGAAAGGCGCGGTACGGTATCATATTCCTTGTTCTGATGGGCTAGCGTTGGTCTAATTGCTCATATAGCCAATCTCTCAGATGAATTTGGAGCGCAACTTTGACTTGTTCACTCAATGCCCGGTCGAAGCTCATATACCTAAACTTTAAGAACATACCCTCACGTATACCATCTACTCGCAGTCAGTCAGTTCCAACACAATTTATTCATATTTCCTGATACCGAGGACGACGCGATTGGTGTATTTAGAGAGTAAAGTAATTTGGGCTACAGTGGCGTTTAGCGGAGAGAGCACGGAGTAGGCTACAAAGTATGACATGTAAAGCAAATGCAAAGCAACCAATTTAGACAATAAAGAAGAATAAACAACAACAGGACCCGAAATTCCTTATGAACCAGGAGATTCATGAAGAGCATTAAACGCGGAGATGAGAGTAACAAGATGGACCCAGTATCCGGGAGACAACATCAGATCATTAAATTTCATACGGGTGTCTAGATATTGAA
>QFEX01000432.1:18378-40544 GCA_003316505.1 Suillus alpinus
GAGCTTCAAGATATCGTAGTACCTAGAGTGTGACAAGGGAAGGCACTTAGAGCAGAGTCTGATGTCATCGGTGAGTGAGGCCTTTTCAATACTCATCGACTGGGAGCTCGTGGTGTCTGCCAAACAATTCAACAGTACTTTGTCACGTATGTTACATCAAGCACCTTCATCATTATATGGTATTTTGATTCAGACCTCTCACAATTTTTGTTCTGAATGTGGAACAGGGAATCAAACCCGACATTTACTTCGGAGTAAACGTTCCAGACCTTGTCACCTCTTAATTACATTGTGAATAGTTCGAGAACTATATCTACTACGAAAGTCCTTTATACACTTCTTTGAAGAAGGGTGTCGTATTCCACGTTTCCCAGCATACGGACGACTGTTCAATCTCCAATAAACACCCGTATTCTGTGTTTCCCCGCGTATGGATAGCCATCCAAAGATCTCCCCGAAATATCCTACATATAACATACAATCAATCTCCACCAAAAATAGTACGGCATTCAGGCTAAATCATAACACATTGCAAGGTGCTCCTTGCACATGCTCCCTCCCCCTCGCATGTTGGTGGTCGATCTCCATTCCCTGTTCTAAGGTGCTGTGAACGTGCGTAAATTGGGATATGTTGATCGACATAGGCTTCATAGGATGTTGCTGCGAGTTTCCTTGTTCAGTATTTGGCCGTCTTGGGATGATCGAGCGGAAATTGCGAGTTTTTTCATTGATCGCAATACGAACCAGTACCATGTAAAAGGCAATGGAGATGATCTGCGTGACCTAGATCGAAGCTCAATATTTTTCGATAATAGGTGTTAATAGCGGAATTACCATGTCTACCAAGACCTCCTGTCCATTGTTGTTGTGGATGAAAAAGATTAGTCTGGCAAAGAGCGCCACGGAATATAAAACTGCAGCATCCACAAGTACGCGCACGATTGGCATCATTGAGCTCTTTGTAGTGCGAATTGTGGAGACACTGCGTTCTATTATCCAGATGCGATATGCCAGTAATCCTGGATACATCGAGTCAGGGCCTCTCAACACGCTCAGGTGGCAGAAACGTGCTTACCTGAACTCAACAAATTCGTCACAAGTGTCGATATAATGAAGACCGTGATCCAATCTGCAATGACTGTAGTAAAGATATCTGTGGGGTTTCTACTGGCTTTTGAGAGGTCGTAGACCGCAGCAACACCAGTCACTTCGAAGGCTGTGTCAGAGCACAAACTTCTTAATCACGATACAAATCTAACCTGCACCGCCGCACCACAGTATGCTTGGTATGATGATTACCCAGACAGTTTTCCAAATGATATAGCAGCGACAGATCTATTACCAGACAAGGGTAAGTCCGGAGAGTTTTGAGCCGGCAGATAAAAATGCGAACGAACCAATACCCCATCAGCAAGTAGAGTTTGTATCATGTATAACGCATGTTTGACCACATACGTTCCTTGGGTAACGTCTCCAAAGAACGCTACTGGCCCGCCTGGAAACGTGTCGCGATACTTCACTAGTCCATCTTTGACACGAATAATATTCACGACGATGTGCTTGGGAGATGTCAGTAGATGACATCGAATATCAAAAGGTGAGAAGCTGACCGCAGTACTCAATATAAACAGCAGGATGGCCACTGCAGTGACAGGGCGATTCACGTCTTGCATGCGACGGCCATACGTCAGGGCCCAGATGGTACCCACAAACATGAGGAGCGAAAAGCCTGGAGAACGCTAGCTTGGTGGACATGGGACGGACGAAGCCATTGCGATACTCACCGTATAGAATGCCTTCCAGCGATACTGATAGTATAGCAGCAGCGTCAGACGGGATACCTTCGAGTTGTGGTGAATCCATGCCGAGGGGAGATGTGCGAAGTCTGGGTTTCTTCATTAATTCCATGCATCTCGCTCGTTATATACACCTTAGAGCGTCAATCGTACCATTAATCAGTCCTTTCAAGGCTTGGTGGCCCCTGGTGGTAGGACAGGTCTCTTGCTGTATCGTGATGGCTGATGCCATAATGCCGAGGAAGTAAAATGGGCGTAGTGGTATAGGTCACAGCCTGACTTGTACAAATTAGACTCTGATCAGTGAAGGATACCGAGGTGACCTCGATCACCAGGCACCTTGCTGTGTTGGGCGCAGTGGGAAGCTTCCACTTTTCCAAATGAATTGTGATCTCACGGCCGGGTGACCCTGGCCTCGTGTTACCGCCCAACATGCACATCCCATCCTCCAAGTTGCAAGTCACCATATCGCTGCCATTTAAACCACCGCGCTCGCTGCGTCGTCCTCCTCTCGAATGATACTACCTCTAGTACGCAACGCAACACCACACTGCGGGCATGATAAAAACGACCATCTGTAGACTTTGATCCCAAACCCAAACTTTGATTGCAATTTGGTACTTATCTTTCATTTAGGATGGAACCACCGGCGTCACCTTTCCATCACATATTCTCGACGTGTTCAAGTCCATAACGTAGAGCTGGAGACCTCGCTATCGTCGACCATCCCTGTACACCGTACGTTTCATGAGCATGATGTTGTTCGCCAGTGTCACCTGGAACAAGCACTCAGATCAGCTAAGAGAATCGTGACAAACAACAACCGGTATCATCCCACCAAGCATTAAATCGGATGCTGTAGCTGCACGCAAGGGCCAGCCAAGACGCTAATACCGGAAACACAAACACAAGTGTATACTTTCAGCGGTGTTTTCCTCCAGTTAGCACAAGACCCATAGGTCCCAACTTGTGTGTATCTGAGCCCAGTCTTAGGATTTTGAGGAGAAAGCCTGGGTTCACGGTCACAAAGCACAAAGTGGATTGTAAGGTGTTTGCGAGTATACGATGGTTCGTAGCAAGACACTGGAGAAAGTTCCACGATGTCTGGTAGGACTGGTTTAGTTCTCGTGGTTTGTCCTTTTGGCTTCGTGAATCATTCTATTTTCCTATCAGTTTCGCTGTACAGCTACACCGAAGCTATTTAGATCGTTCCTCCCGATCCAGGATTCCAGGTTAGGGATAAAGAATTTCTCCACCCAGCCGAATTTTGCAAACTGCAGACCATCTCCAAACGAGAACGTGAGGTTGGACGAGAAAGACACAGTGGAGAGTTAGTGGGAGCCTTGTTGGCAACAACATTGACCGCGTTGAGTTACTCCAGCCGGAGAGACCACCTGCATGACACCCAATATCACATAAAAGGTCGGGCAGGAAAGAATAATGAAGGCCTTGCCCTGAGAGGAAGACCTGCGCCGGGGATTGAACGAGCGTGACAGACCCCTCCGAGTTTTCCGTGCGCCGCGCAGCTGGGGGGGGTCGGTCCCCCAGAGGTCCTTATTGGTGTAACCTTGGGGGGTGTCAAAATGCCTCCTGTTGGGTTCAAACACCAGTCTGAGCGTCAAATATATATTGCTGTATCAAAAATAGATTGTCTCAGATTGCGGAAAGAGATGACAGATGATAATCGAGCTAATCGACTTGATCGAGACCCAGCGCGCGCTCTGAATACCCTAGCGTGATGTCGAAAAAAAAGCAAAGGTTGCCAAAACAGCTGTACGAAACTCTCTCTGTAGTGAAATGAGTGCTTCTCTTAACCTAATTTTATCAGGATGTCAGTACTTCTCGACATTGTGCTTCTTGCAACCGGGATGTAAACATCGGCCTCGGAGGCGAGGCTAATTGGAACGCTCATACCGAGAGCCGAGAGCATAGAAAAAACACCAGCGCAGTCAAGAACACTCGAATGCTCACCTCTTTTTTCCAGCCGAAAAGTGCAAGTGTGCAAGCGGCTGTTCAAGTTATCGCTGGCCCTGCACAAGCTTGGCAGCCTGTGACTGGCGCTGGCGAGGCCGCAATCGCGAGAGCGACAACAGGCGAACAGTTGCCGCCGTCGCCGTGCAACGATGATGTCATTGACGTTGACACGCTGGGACCCGTCATGCCACCAGGGGAAGAGCTAGCGAACGAGTTGAGACCGTGTGCCCTTGGATTGTTGCTTGTCCAGAATCTGCGAAAATTAGGCAAGGGATTACCTCTAAATATTCCTGTGGGTGCGAGTGACGAGCTCCTGTCATGTTTTGGAGGTGATCCCAGGCACGAAGTCGAGGAAGATCAAGACCCTTGGGAAATGGTTAATAGGACACTCGACAATGCTTTGGGGTATGGAAAGACGCCTGAAGATCTTGCGAAATGCATGCGCCGTGGCAGCCTCGGCATCGACGGCTTGTGTAACTGTCTAGAAACCAGCATCTGCTTCTTGGGTGTTCAAGGGATTCTCCTGGAGCCACGCGTAGAAAAGGTGATAAAAAGCCTTCAAATTTGGTAAGTACGCTTTGCGAAACTTGAGCGCTGTAAAAACTCACCGTTTTTTTATCACACAGACGAGTTCCACTCGACCGTCATCTGCCATATCGCTTGGTAAGCGTCCGCGAGGTTTGTCTGACACAAGTGATAGCCATGACGTACCTTCTGCGCCAAGCACTCGTCTGTTCATCAAGATTCGTCCTTCGGCAGTACGCTTGAGCTCCCTCCAAGCGAAGAACGGCACCGTTCCAAGTCTCCGTTCCCCGCGTGCAAGCCAATCCGAACAGGGTTCAAATGCAGAAACTCAACCCGAGGACCCTCAAGAAGAATTCTGCTGGTGTCGCAAGTGACGTGTTCCTTAACGTTCGTTGGTACCGCAAAAATTACCACATTTGGCATACCCCTAGAGTGTGGGAAATTCACACGGGAGGGGGGGAGGTCTGTGAGGGCCTTAACGGCGCAAGGTGGCCTCATGTACATTTTTTCCCGAGCGGGTACCTCCTGGAAGGGACCCAGGGGTGCGGGACAACATCCGAAAATATATTGTGAAGCCAAGATGAGAATTTTATTATAGATGCCGATACTCTGGGAAGATATTCTCACAGGCGCTTCCTCCATGGTGGCTCCAGCCGCTCCACCGCCTTCTACGCTCTCGTTGTAGAGAATTTCGATTCTCCTTCCATGCCATCTGCGGCGACCACTACTAGTCTGGCCTCAATACCATCGACAGTCTCATCGGTGGCATAGATATCCTTGATGAGAGCCTGTGCAGTCTGAATCAGACTTTGAGACTGCAGTAGAGTGAAGGATAAGGTAAGAGATTGAATCAGCCGCGTCGGATGCGCTGACAGTTCCCGATTTCCTCTGCTGGCAGCGAGGTGTATCTAGCTGTGCTTGTTGTATTAAGAGACATGTTTCTGCTCAAGAGATGGTGGGATATAGGAAAGGCCGCCACTCCCAGCATGAGCATTTAAGAGCATCATATCTCCAAAGGTTGTCTGGCAGGTGTTCAGCTGAAAGTTGAAACGGGGCGAAGGCTCCATGTAACGATGAGAAACTGCAACATCAGTTCTGGAAGTAGG
Organism: Suillus alpinus; assembly: GCA_003316505.1. NCBI lineage: Eukaryota > Fungi > Basidiomycota > Agaricomycetes > Boletales > Suillaceae > Suillus > Suillus alpinus. Next base: position 23,780 of record QFEX01000432.1, read on the forward strand.
AGGAGCAGGTACATCTGCATCAAGGGTGACTGGCGCTGACTGGATCCTAGTCATGTCTTGGTTGAGCTGATGATGATGCTCATGATTAACCACAAACATCCTCTTCGAATTGACATTTGATCAACGTCAGTGTAACAACAGGTAGTAGCAACTCGATAAGCCCAGGACAACCAGGGACTCATCCGCCCTTCGATCAACCTGACACTGACGTTATGATAAGGTAAGGACTAAATCAACCAGCAGAGCATGGGTAAACAGGCGCATCAATATCCCCTAATACCAGGTGAATTTTAAATTAAATCCTGCTGCTCATGATCAAAAACAAACTACTTCGATATTTCAAATTTGATCAGTACCTTCTTGTACTCATGCGTACAATGGGGATGACTCGGACCGCCACTATCTCGGGGGACGTTTCATACGTGCGTGGCTAAGGTGCCCAACATTCACGTTCGCCAGCGCATATATAAATGGGCCACTGAATACGGTATCATTCTCACTTTCGAGAATCATGTTCCCCGCTGCATCCTTGTTGACAACTCTCCTCCTGGCTTTGTCAATCACGGCATCTCTCGTTGAAGTTCGCAATTCTCCCGTCACCCTCCCCATCGCCAGGAAGTTAAACGTCCCCAATGGTACCATCAACCTCTTGCAGCGTGATAAAGCTCGTGTGGCTGCCATTAAGGGCTGCTCTTTCAGCACGCTCAACCGCCGTGCTGGTGGCGTTCCTGTGACCGTCGATGATACTGTCTGGGCCTACATCGCACAAGTTGGCGTTGGCAGCCCTGCCACAACCTGTAAGTTCAATACTAAGAAAAAATGCGACTGCTAATGGATTGTTACAGACAACTTGATTGTCGACACCGAAAGCTCAAACACTTGGGTTGGCGCCGTCACCCCGTACGTGAAGACCAGCACCAGCGTCAATACTGGTCGGGATGTGGCGGTCGGCTATGGTTCTGGCTCTTTCTTTGGTACGACATACAAATATATCATAAGTTGAAAATATTTACGATTATCTATAGGAACTTTGTACAACGACACTGTCACTCTCAGTAGTGGGCTCACCATTACCAACCAATCCATCGGTGTTACTTCTAATTCTTCGTCGTCCGGCTTCGGCAATGCTGACGGGATCCTTGGTCTCGGGCCTGTCGCCTTGACAATGGGTACCCTGAACAATTCACCGGTGGGGAAGGTCCCGACCGTCACTGATAACCTGTACAGCCAGGGCATCATTTCCCAGGATGTCGTCGGTATCTTTTTCAAGCCCATCACTTCGCTAACGGGTACCAGTGGAGAACTCACCTTCGGTGGAACCGATGCCACCAAGTACACCGGCTCCATTGCGTATACGTGAGTTACTTCAGCTCCTAGATCAATCCAGACTGACAGTAATTATTCCAGTCCTCTCACCACCACACCCCCTGCACAATACTACTGGGGTATCAACCAGAGCATCGCTTACGGCACCACGACGATCTTGTCTACCACGGCTGGTATCATCGACTCTCGCACCGCCCTCATTTACATTGCCACCGGTGTGTATTCAGAGTACAGCGAGTGATCATAGTCTAATTAGCATTTGATAGACGCCTTCGTCAAGTACCAGTCTGCAACCGGCGCTACTCTAGATGCGGCGACTGGCCTTCTCTGTGTGTCCTCCACCCAGTACAGTGCCCTCAAGAACCTGGACTTCACATTTGAAGATGTACGCCATTTCTATTTCGAGGTGTTAATGTCCCTTGCTTACCAGTTCTTGAGCACAGAACACCTTCTCTCTCACCCCTAACGGCCAGATCTGGCCTCGTTCCCTCAACACATATATTGGTGGTAGTAGGAGCGCCATCTATCTCATTATTCATGACATTGGCTCGACCAGTGGTCAAGGTATCGACTTCCTCACCGGCTACGCATTCCTCGAGCGCTTCTACTCCGTGTTCGATGCCACCAACTCCCGCATCGGTTTTGCCACAACAAAATACACTAATGCCACCACCAACTAACGTGGAATTGGTGTGCCCAACTATTGTACATAGGAAATAAAAAATATCGTTCACACTCGCCGACTTCTGGAAGCATTTCCGGACGTGACAATCCAGCAGTCAGCAACAACACTGGCTCTTTAACAGAGACAAGAATGTCGTACGACCTTTCCGACGTGCAAGTGTGGATTCTTTGGATGTTCCCCTTCTCCGTGGCATAACGCCAGCAAGCCAAAGAATCCACCCAATATTTTTGCCTGACAACATAGGGGGGGATTGATCCGAAAGTTCTCCCTCTACCATGGACAGAGATCAAATACATGCTTATGTTTACAACTTGCGAGAAAGAAAATGAGGTACGTCGTACCAGAAAATCGAATGTGCATATCTAGATAGGATACCAGAACTTCTTGAAACAGAATGACGAGCATTTAACGCAGGTTGTTCCGTGGACGATCTGACATGGCGCGATTAGTCTGTTTCTTCGTCCCAGCCCCCATGGAAAGATGGCGTACTGGCTGGTGGCTCATTGGACATTCCTGCGCGACGCGCTCCTCTTGAACTTGAACTCCTACCCTGAGATGAAGAACTGATAGCCGTTCTCGAGCTACTTGTACTTCCCAAAAATAATGATGGGATAATCCTCACCACTACGATCTGAGTTCCCAGGCGATCGTGGATGTGGTGGAGCTGATCATGGGTTTGTTGGGCGGCTACTGGGTCCACTTCCTGGTCCTGGGGGCCTGCTTGGTAAGCGTGGTTGTGCTTATTCTAGTATAAGAGCATACCTTTTCCTCAGCGTAAGACGATGATGAAGATGGACATGAAAACACGATCCACTTTGCGTAGTTTGGTGTTTGTGGGGTTGGAAAAAACAAACATGTGCTATACACTGATGGAGTGCTCCAAAGTGAATTATCAACATCGGGATTATCATGAAAACCACGATGCGGCCCTCGTCAATTGCCTGGTTTATTCGACGTTACAAAGCATCCTCTTGATTCTTTCGTAAATGAGACAGCGTGATCACGATTCATGATAATTCATGACATATCATTGACAGCACTCCTTCGCGCCGTCGTGCACGTATCATGCTAATTGTTCCATCCACTGGCAACAGAAAGCAAATCAGCACTCGGAGTCGGAGGACAACGAGAAAGGACAGGCTCACTCGGGCACTGGAGTTGAGCAGGCTCAAGGCTCATCAACAGCTGAAGTCATCCCCATCGGAGAGAACCTGACAGCAATGTTTGCACGGACATGCCTCATAGTATAAAATTCTATCATTAGTTCCACAGAAATACCCGAAATCGTTGCCGTTGTTGTAACCTTTGAGGCCCGTTGAGCACCCCACTGATAACCATCAGCATGTAGTCTAAGGTCTGCACGTAGGCCGCAAAAGTGCTCACCAGCTTTGCTACAAGGTAAGTTCATGGGTGTTATCACCAGGTTGTCGGATGCGATAGCTACGCCAGCCATCGCTGCGGCAGATATGATCGCAGTGGTGAGTGAAGTGAATTTCATGGCTGCAACTTGATGGTGCTTTCAGAAGCGGGTACATTGGCTTTTATACTGTAGGGGGCAGCTAAACAATCTGCGTGTACTCGCATCACGAAATATATGACATCTCACCCTTCATGACCTAATTTCCGTGAAGACCTCAAATAATGTGCCCGACGCACTTCGTGATGATGATTTATTCACCCAAGTTTCACATTTGCAGGTATGCAGCAGACGCACTCACCGCATAGGTGACAGGGTCTGTTGGTCCTGAGCGGTGCCTGGTGCCCGGTGCCCGCGTGACCTCGCACCATACTAGAGCAAACTATTAGCCAGACCAGTAGTTGCGGTGGTATATTGTGACGGCGAGCGTTTTCCGAAGACGTTACATAGATCTTGCCGATATCAGTTGTGGAATACTTGGACAAAACCTCTTTGATGATTCCAATATCACGACTCACGCATTACTAAGTGTATTCCTGACATTCCTCAATGGACCCCAGAGTACGTAGATCGTGCAAATGTGTACTTCAATACGATTTGCTTTGCTGTGGTAGAGACAAGTTATTAGTAGTGAGCTGGATGAAAATCAAAGGAAAATGATCGACGATGAACCACTCGCATACCGTTGCTCCTCGACAAACGTCCGCGCAAGTCGAATCTCACAGGCTCACGGAACTGCCAGCCGCTATCACCGCCAATCACGGCGGTGGGCCGTGGCTTGAGTGGGTGTGCTGTAACTTGGCCTCGTCAACATTTTTGCAAGGAAATAACAAAGTACGTGAGTAGCATTAGCAATTGGATATGGCATACCAAGTGGGTTGGCGGGCGTTTGGACTTTGAGTGCTATTCCAAATGGACTGCGGTGTTGGACGGGTTCCTGACTCCACCATGTAATAAGGTATCTGGAATTATGTCGTACACAAGACAAAGTCGGATAGATGCGTGTAGTAAATAGGCAGTGAAAATTAGAGGTGCGGCGTACCGGGTGGTCAGCATGCTCTTGAAGTTTGAATCCGGGCTGCTGTAAGTTGGAACCTCTTTGGTGAGCGGGTTCGTAGTGAACGATCAAATTGTACAATGCTGCGTTTGACTGCATCAGTGAGGATGCTCTCATGCAATACATGCGGTAGCCTGGTGTTGTTTTTGAAATTTGCACCTTGGGATGTCACGGTGTCATTCTGCAGCTGATCTTGGAGTAGTTAGTGATCTTCCGGAAGCGCGGCCCTGTGTCTGTGAGATCAGCATTCCTGGCACGCTCCTTCTCAGCGGACGTTTTGAGGTGGGTCCCATATGTTCTATGTAGTGCCTAGCACAACCCCACACAATTCAAATACCGAACTTTTCGGAGTCCGTTCTCCCGTCGGGAGAAGCGTGGAGTTTGAAATTTGGCTGGATGGTAAATCATTGTGGCATGCACACACTCGTGCACCTGTGCGACACCAATGTGATGTGATGTGATGTGTGTTACTAACTAGGGGGGTAAGTCTATGCTGCGGTACTTCAGCGAGTTGTTAGACATGATCACGTACTTTTAGCAGATCTCTCTTCGCAGGTCAAGGTATTACACTATTCTTCAGCATTTGCAATAGCACCCTGATCTGTAGACACCATCTTCCAGCGGCCAATGCGTTCAGCCTTTGATCAGCTCTCCAACTACTATACGACTACCGTGATATCAATCATCGTGGTCATTTTATGTTGGGAGCGTGTGACATCTAAAGGTAGTTCTCGGACTTCCTACCCTGAGGATTGATATAAGAAGTTTCTGGCCAAAGTCATCAAACAGGATTACGTCACTGTACAAGGGTCAGTACTCGGTAGGTGTTGTTGAATCGGAGATGTAGTGGTACACTCTTCACTGGGCCAGGTGACGTGGTCGTGCCGCGATGTACGAATAATTTCTCGCTCATTGTTGTCTCATTGAGTGTTCTTTCAAATCTTCGTCTTCCTTGAACGTCTCTTGAACTCAGGCTTGCCCTAGCAAACAAAAATGCAACCAGACAATCCAAAAGGCAATCTCTTGCCTGCCTCGGACATCATGGCTGCATTGCAGAAAATCGTAAGTGCCGAAGTTTTACACACTCTTTTCTGCGAATAATAACCAAACACTTCAGCTACGTTCACAAGCAACGGTATGTTTGTGTGTATGTATCTAGTGCGTTATTGACCATCAACAGGTGCCAAACCTCGAAACACCGTACTCCCAAGTCGCTTTCCCCAATCCTAATCACTGTGCAATCGAGCTCAAATATCAGAGCCTCAACGTCATCATCACCGAACGGCAGCAGCAGTTGGATACTGTGTTGCACGAGATCTCAGACCTGCAAACAGTTATGGATAGTATCCAAAACCTTCACCAGCAACTCGTCGAAAAGAAGGACAAGATCGTTGAATCCATTAATTTGCACAAGAGACTCGGATCAGCTCTGTGGCGCTTACCAACTGAAGTCCTCTCCCATATTTTCGTTTACTGTCTCCCGGAAGACAAGTATTTGTTGCTCACGTAAAATCTGAGTCCCATTCTGTTGACCAGAATATGCAGACGATGGAGGGAGGTTGCTGTGGGCACACCCAGTTTATGGTGCAGGCTGCGGTTGGAAGTCGAGAACGGTGATTGGCAGCAGAGAGCTTTCTGTTATGAATCATGGCTCAAGCGAACCATAGAGCGTCCGCTCTTGCTGGCACTACGATGCGACGATGACTGGACCCGAGTACAAAGGCTTGTTCAACCTCACATTGCTCAAATATCGTCTCTCTCTATCGATTTTTGGGAGCGTGACACACCGACCTTACGGTGCTCACAGGCCCTAGCCCTCGAGGAGCTGTCCATGATCATTTCTGATGAATTGGCTGGTGGCGCTATGCTAGCTAGTATCGGACGCTTTATCTCGCAGCTGCCGTTCACTCTGTGCAATCTCAGTGTAACAGGGTGGGAACTTAGCCTCAAGGGCGTATCCTCTTGCAATCCCATATGGGCCCACCTGACAACAGTCGATATTGACGTATGGGGATCAGACACTGTTCTCCACTTGCTCCAGCTAGCTCCCAATCTCTCATCGTTAACGATTCACGTAAAATCACACAGCATTCCAGCAGCGTTAGAGTCATTCACACACACCAAACTTCAATTCTTACACATAACTTGTATACAGTACGGACGCACACCTCGATTATCTGGCCTGCTCAGTGCTCTCTCACTCCCCACCCTACGCGTTCTTTATATTTGCAGTGCAGGAGGGTGGCCCCATGAGGCGTTCAAGGCATTCCTGGCACGGTCAGAGTGTCGACTGAAGACCCTGCTCGTCAGCAGTGGAGGGACGACGGCAGACAAGCAGCAGGAGGAATATGTTGCCCTTGTTCCTTCGATCCACAGCCGTTCTCGAGCTACTCGTACTTCCCAAAAATAATGACTGGGACAATCATCACCACTACGACCTGAGTTCCCAGGCGATCGTGGATGTGGTGGAGCTGATCGTGGGTTTGTTGGGCGGCTACTGGGTCCACTTCCTGGTCCTGGGGACCTGCTTGGTAAGCGTAGCTGTTGTGCTTATTCTAGCATAAGAGCATACCTTGTCCTCAGCGTAAGACGATGAGGAAGATGGACATGAGCAAACGATCCACTTTGCGTAGTTTGGTGTTTGTGGGGTTGGAAAAAACAACATGTGCTATACACTGATGGAGTGCTCCAAAGTGAATTATCAACATCGGGATTATCATGAAAACCACGATGCGGCCCTCGTCAATTGCCTGGTTTATTCGACGTTACAAAGCATCCTCTTGATTCTTTCGTAAATGAGACAGCGTGATCACGATTCATGATAATTCATGACATATCATTGACAGCACTCCTTCGCGCCGTCGTGCACGTATCATTCTAATTGTTCCATCCACTGGCAATAGAAAGCAAATCAGCACTCGGAGTCGGAGGACAACGAGAAAGGACAGGCTCACTTGGGCACTGGAGTTGAGCAGGCTTAAAGCTCATCAACAGCTGAAGTTACTCCCATCGGAGAGAACCTGACAGCAATGTTTGCACGGACATGCCTCATAGTATAAAATTTTCTCATTAGTTCCACAGATATACCCGAAATCGTTGCCGTTGTTGTAACCTTTGAGGCCCGTTGAGCACCCCACTGATAACCATAAGCATGTAGTCTAAGGTCTGCACGTAGGCCGCAAAAGTGCTCACCAGCTTTGCTGCAGGGTAAGTTCAGGGGTGTTATCACCAGGTTGTCGGATGCGATAGCTACGCCAGCCATTGCTGCGGCAGATATGATCGTAGTGGTGAGTGAAGTGAATTTCATGGCTGAAACATGATGGTGCTTTCAGAAGTGGGTACATTGGCTTTTATACTGTAGGGGGCAGCCAAACAATCTGCGTGTACTCGCATCACGAAATATATGACATCTCACCCTTCGTGACCTAATTTTCGTGAAGACCTCAAATAATGTGCCCGACGCACTTCGTGATGATGATTTATTCACCCAAGTTTCACATTTGCAGGGATGCAGCAGACACACTCACCGCATAGGTGACAGGGTCTGTTGGTCCTGAGCGGTGCCCAGTGCCCGCGTGACCTCGCACCATACTAGAGCAAACTATTAGCCAGACCAGTGGTTGCGGTGGTATATTGTGACGGCGAGCGTTTTCCGAAGACGTTACATAGATCTTGCCGATATCAGTTGCGGAATACTTGGACAAAACCTCTTTGATTATTCCAATATCACGACTCACGCATTACTAAGTGTATTCCTGACATTCCTCAATGGACCCCAGAGTACGCAGATCGTGCAGATGTGTACTTCAATACGATTTGCTTTGCTGTGGTAGAGACAAGTTATTAGTAGTGAGGTGGATGATGAAAATCAAAGGAAAATGATCGACGATGAACCACTCGCATGCCGTTGCTCCTCGATAAACGTCCGCGTAAGTCAGAATCTCACAGGCTCACGGAACTGCCAGCCGCTATCACCGCCAATCACGGCGGTGGGCCGTGGCTTGAGTGGGTGTGCTGTAACTTGATCTCGTCAACATTTTTGCAAGGGAATAACAAAGTACGTAAGTAGCATTAGCAATTGGATATGGCATACCAAGTGGGTTGGTGGGCGTTTGGACTTTGAGTGCTATTCCAAATGGACTGCGGTGTTGGACGAATTCCTGACTCTACCATGTAATAAGGTATCTGGAATTATGTCGTACACAAGACAGAGTCGGATATATGCGTGTATTTAGTTGGCAGTGAAAATGAGGTGCGGGGTACTGGGTGGTCAGCATGCTCTTGAAGTTTGAATTAGAACTGCTGTAAGTTGGAACCTGTTTGGTGAGCGGGTTCATAGTGAACGATCAAATTGCACAATGCTGCGTTTGACATCAGTGAGGATGCTCTCATGCAATACATGCGGTAGCCTGGTGTTGTTTTCGAAATTTGCCCCTTGGGATGTCACGGTGTCATTCTGCAGCTGATCTTGGAGTAGTCAGTGATATTCCGGAAGCGCGGCCCTGTGTCTGTGAGATCAGCATTCCCGGCACGCTCCTTCTCAGCGGACGTTTTGAGGTGGGTCCCATTCTATGTAGCTCGTACAACTAGAGCTCGGCATCTAAACCTCGAATGGCCGTTTTGTAGAAAGATCCCAACCCTCCACTTTGTGTAGCCCTAGATATCAATGTTCTCGACGCCCTTGGCCGGACCGTGCAGCATCTGGCATGTGACCAAGGGGCGTAGCTATTTTGATGCAGTCGTGCCGTGTCCTGACGCGGCCTCTCTGCGAAGCACGGCGACGTGTTTCACGGGCGCAAGTTCTTTAGCCGGCAGCGAAGGAGTTACAACTTCGGATAACCCGTCTGAGTGGTCTGTACAAAGGCCGGAAGATAACCTACCATATCACACATCCCACCTGTCAAAGTTGAGTTGTCAAAGGGTGTCAGTCAAACGGCGCACCTGAGCGGTCATAGCAGGGGACCTGACAGTTGAACTGGATCATTTTGATTGCCTGTGGAGTAGTTGAGCTTGAATCGAACCAAAAGAGATCCGGTACTCTTTACCTGCATGTAGAGCGTCGTCCGGCGACGTCCCTATAGGATAAAAAATCGAACATATGTTTGATTAGTTCCTAGAGGATGGTTAAAATGAGTTACTCCGTATCTCGAAGCACTCACAAAAGCCATAGGATATATGGTTTCAAAAAGTGCGATACCGGTTCTTCTCTAGGCTACAGGAGACAAAAAAGCGGCTTGAGATTCGAGAAATGATTTCTCGGATGAGTGCTGCTTGGCCGTCGTAACTGTACAACATCTCATTCTGTTAGCATGGCAAGGGAGTTAGCATCACGGCACAAGGTGAGGTTTGACGCGGTATAGGTCTGGGGGTTGACATAGTAGTACCGAGGCTGCATAGATGTTGGGGACAAACTTGTCGCGGGCTTGACGCGGCATGGTTACTGGGGCTTGACTCGGACATGGTCACAACACCGAACTTGCATAGGGCGTGACAGCCTACAGGGCGGAGGTGACGAGGGTTGACAAGGTGGCACAATAAGTGCTTCACACAGCCTATCTGAAAACTATCATTAGCCTAGTACGAATTGAAACATCCCCGAGTTGTACGAAAGCGGAGGACAAGACTCCAAGACCTATATGCGGCAGATGGACATGTAAATAAATGAATATTTATTATTCGAAGTGTTAAGGCTTACTAGTTGTTTCGTTCGACTGAAATGCAACCAAGTGCGCAAAATAATGAAAACACTGTGGTGAGTGTTTCCCATTATTTTGCGCGCGTGACGCGCTTAGTAATAATGAAGGACATCTTGAACATGTCAAGTCTCTGAGTCGAAACGGATTGCTAAGCGCTCGGACAGGCTTCATATGTCTTTCGCCAGTTGGGGGAGGGGGTTGTTGGTTTTGCTGGCTGGCGTTAGCCGAGCGGAAGAGACTGCGGGTTCTTTGACAGATGGTCAGGACATCGAAGCGTTTGTGCTCTGTGCTAACGAGTTGTAGTGTTTGTTCCTGCGAGTCACGTGACCCGCGAATATCAGACACGACACGACTGAGCTTATTCGCACAAATGCCTACGAGACGTTTCGAACGAAGTCCAATGAGAGACCACAAAACCGCAGTGCACCAAACCAAACCCTCGGGTGTGAGGTAATCAAGAAAATGCGGGTTCACGACGCAATCCATAAACGAGCGAAGCTCACAACCAGTCGTGAAAACCGAACATTTTCGCCTTCGGCTCACGACTCCCCAAGTACGAGATTTGCGAGAGAATGCCCTCGACGGGGCTTGAATGACATTGTTAATACAGTCCTACAGTGATCTAACGATAACGTTTGACGTAAGAGTCCATCGATGAATGTACCATGGCTATGCGTGCGTCCGTGAAAGAGGAAGTGACAAATAACGGCAAAATGCACTCTATCTTGCGCCAATACTCTAGAAAGGCCCGCGATTTCCACCGTCCCTGCTGTGCGACCATGTCCGGTGGTGTACCTCGTAACAAGAGTTCTGAGGCACCGCCAATTCGAAAACAGTGCCCGGTCAGCTCCAGAAGATTAACGTCCCTCCAGATTCGGTTACAACGCGCCATGAACCACGGTCTAGTCATAGCAGCCCAGCTGCCGCCCGCGGTCTCATAAGCGAAGAAAGGAGCAGAAGGGGGGACAGCGGAGTTGGCTGAGAAGTGGTGGTTCAAAGCCGCAACAGGGTTGGTGATGTCATCTATCTTGGACGCGATGATATTTGCTCCTTCACCATGCGAGGTTTTTGTCCAAGGAATGTGGAACACTGAGTATGACACGCCGTTCGGCAGGCTACGACAACGGAGATGCGAGGAACGAGAAACATGTCTGCTGGGGTTGAAAGAGGTGAGGGAATCGGGAACAAGTTCGCCGAGTCTTCCCGTTAATGTCAGAAGATATTAGTGACACAATTGAATCACGTCGTACCTACAGCACGACCAGAACGCGGTCGAAGCTACTGCGAAAACGGCTGCATCAAAGGCATTGGACAAGTCTAGGCCCCGAAACAGGGCGTGCATATGTTCTAAAGTTACAGGGGGGCGACGCGGACGCTTCGAAGAGTCGGGAACTAGTTTGGTCAGACCGGTGGTAGCAGTGCGCAGAAGGCCATGACCGAACCAAGGTGCGCCGTGCATATTGTGCCAGAAGTGAAGTCCCGCGAGCCAGTTCTTCACGGTGGTGGAAGCGATCTTACCAGCCCACGATGCAACGAAAGCCGCCAACAGCTGGTCTGAAGCCGGCATACGTTTGTTCTCCAAGATATTGCGCGAATCGCAGAATTGATGAAATCGCAGGAGGCCAGCCCCATAGTTCTCCCGCGTCTTAACCTCTACCGAGACCAGCATAACATCGAATAATTGTAGTACATCTGCCAGGGGCAGTTCGGTCAAGATAGAATTATGGAATGAGTCCGAGTGAGGTGCAAACCAGCGGCGAAGACGTTCGCGAGCTGGGACATGGGGTCGGTATACAGATGCAATGAGTTCGTTTCCTTTCTTGGGTTTTCTTGGCTTAATACGAGTGCGGACAGAATTAGGCGGTACCTCTGCCTGGGGAGGTGATGCCAAGGCCTCCCTAAGCAAAGCTAAAGCTGCCGCGGCGCCAACGTGTGCTGACGCCGGCAAGGTGTTGTTACTGGACATGTGCGACAAGGAATGGTGCGAGCTCGTGTGGGAGCTGAATAAGAGGCAAACGGGAACCGAGCGAGCCAATCTCACCGCGAGAGATGGCGTCGGCTCGGTTCCGTGCGGATTCGACGTACGAGAAAGCGTGGAAGACGTTAGATGACATGGCTATAGCCACGACCCGCCTGATGCAAGAGTTGGTGTGGAAGTTGCGACACCGGCCGCGTTGGTAAGCGCCGATGACGCCTTGGTTGTCCGAGTGGATGAGGATAGTCGCGTCCCGCCAGCCTAGGTTAAACAAGGTCAACACGGCCATCTCTACCGCGACGGCCTCAAGCCAACCTATGTTCCGACCGTGACCTTTCCATCCTTCGACTAAGGACCAAGCATTCCATCTGTCGCCTAAGACTAGGCCAACTCCCCAATCAGTTGAAGCATCTACCCACAGGTCCAAATCCTGTGGTGGGCCTCGCGGAGTCAGGTTTCGAGGAGGGGTTTCGGATCCTAAGATGTTGTACCACCATTCAAGGTCCGAGATGACCGACGGGGGTGGACGTAATGGAATGTGTCTCGACGAAAAGCTCGATATGAAGGTGGACAAATTGGACAGGTAAGTACGGCCGTGTGGTATAACAAAGGCCACGTGAGATAAGGTGCCGTTAATACTCATAGCCTCCTTGCAAGACAGACGTTGACGGTCCCGTAAACGCATCAACAGCTCTGAAAGTTTGCGAAGGTACTTGAGCCGTTTCTCGTCTGGGAGACCAACAGTGTGAAGTATCAAATCCCACAGAAAACCTAGGTATGTGAAAATTTCGGCGAAATCGTGCCATTTCGTCGGATGCCACGGTATCCCGAGGGGACGTGAGTGTGTGTAGATGTCCTGCAAGTCATGTTTGTAGAGGAATGGGGCCCTAGAACCATCCGCTAGCAGGTCTCCCCCTCCACAAGCGAAACGAAACATTGTATGGTCGTCAACCCATTTCTTTATGATACCTAAGTCGAGGTTGTGGAGTATGTCGACCGTCGCATCCGCAACATGGCCTTGGACGCCACCTGCAGTTGACAACCCAAACGGGAAGACATGGTCGATAAAGAAGTTGTCGTCGACTGACGTCACTAGGAACTGCTTGTGTGGGGGCCATACCGGTACGGTCCTGTATGCAGCCTCTATGTCTAAAGTGGCAGCCTGTGTACCTGGCAGAGCCGTAGCCACCTAAACGAAAAGGTAAGCCTCACTGCTCTCGACGAACATGAAGATATGAAAAAAAAATTCTGCGCCCTCGCGCACACACCCTAGTGTGACAAGCACCCTCGTGCCCACGCCCTCGCGTGAAATGGAAAGACACGCCCTCGCGTGGAACACCTGCCCTCGCAGTGCAAAGTAAATGGACCAAACTCACGATTTCGGCTATTTGGGACGCTGATCCCCATTCAGTCGGGAAGTCATCTGAGTCTAGATGGTCGTTAACGGCGAACCCATCTTCATTATGGTAAGACAAGTCCCGCACGATGCGAAACTTCCCAGGTTCGCTGGTCTTCTCAACCAGGCCTAGCGGTGAAGACACGAAGTGTCCCCCAAGAATGCGTTGAACCTCTAGCTTAGTGTATTCTCCCGACATGCGTCCCAATCTGACTTCCTCGCTGCAGTAGTCTCGTAAGATATCGGGCCGTTCAGTGGCGGATTTGTGATTTTTTGGTGTGTAGGTACGAGAGAGGGGCGACATGTCGCCTATAGGAAAGCCGTGCTTAATGTTGTGTACGAGATTGGGGTATTTTCCGGTGAGGTTGAACTTGGTCAAGAAAGAGTCGAAAACGTCGGCATTATACGGAGTGATGATGCGGCCGCGAATGTCCTCAACAGGACTTCGAAGCGGCAGAGTGCGATTTTTCTCCGCACAGCGAACAGACATGCAGGACGTCTGAGCCGTGTTTTGGGGCCGGACATCCGCTGAGATTGAAGGAGATACAGACTGGTGCTGAGGAGGACCTGAGAACAACTTTCCCGTCGACCCACATACAGATTGGGGACTCTCCCTTGACAGTTTGTGTGTGGGTGCAGCCACTCGACTTGTGTCCTTTCCGACCGCATACAATGCAAAGGAGGTGGTCGGTGGGTCGCTCTCCTTTGCCCTTGCGAAAGGGCTTGCCGTCGTTGGACGCGCCAGCAGGCGGCGCGAACCCTTCTGCTTTACGAGGGGGGTAAGGGGTATAACGAGAGCTACCGTTACCACCCCCATCTCTGCCTTGCGCGTGCCGGTCGTTCCGATTAAGCCTAGTGTCGATGCGAATCTCGTTCCACCGCTGTTTGTAAGTCGTGGTGTCGTGGAAACTGAGCGTGTTAAAGAACTTCCTGCGCGTCTCGATATCGAACGTGAGAATGGCCTCGTAGTTCTCGTTGAAATCGTCGCGTTCGATGCAAAACTTGCGATGCTGGGTGAAGAGATCCACGGTGTCCTGATCTGCCACCTTTGCCAAGAGCTTTAGGAAATTGGTCTGAGCCTCGTTGAAAGATCCAACCGGCAGGTCCGTTTCGTCCGCAAACCCTACCGAAGTGTCCATGACCATCAGCTTGGGATCCTCGAGGACCAAGCCCTTCTTCATCTTCACGCAAGACGGATCCGCATGAATCTTCCGAAGAGCCGCTGTGGTGAGCAAGGTCAATGGGACGTGAATCTTCGCTCGAGCCAAACTAATAAGGGGACGAGGGATTTCAAAAGCAGAATCAGTAGCCGTAGTACGCGTAATGTTAGAGATAGTGAAAACGGGGGTTTCTGTATCATCCGAGGCAGAAGAAGAAGTCGTAGTAGTAGGTGCTGACAGTAAAGCTTGTGCGCTAGCGAACGAACCGAGAATCTTTTTAGAGGTAGGTGTAAGGTTACTAATGACTTCAGCTGCCTGAATGATGGTATCTTCGAAACCCGGGGATTTAGAAATACGTAAAGGACGAGGAGTAGAAGGGGAAGGTGAATCCTCCAGTAAAACTTCGTCGTTGGGCACTACCTCGATCCAGTTTGGGTCTGCTCGACGCTCGGCTCGCACAAGGTTTCTCTCGTTGCGGAGAGCGTTCTCTGCCGCGATAGCCTCGTGTCCAACAAACCTCAATCTGTTTCGTGCCAACGCTTGTGCAAAACTATCCATTTCACCATCCGACATCTGTCGGTCGCTATCCAGGTCGAACGCGCCCGTATCTTTGCCACCAGCACCTGCTGGGGCACCAGAATTCGTGGTTTCTGTCATAATTTAACGTGTAAAGTATGATTATCGTGGAATAAGTGAATATATGCGCGCGAATTCTCAACTGAGAACGAATAGCGAGTGAGCGTATGATAAGGTCGAAAGACAAGGCGTGAGTACAGCCACGCGTCCCTTATTTGAGGCGCTCACTCGATTAGTAAGCACTAGTTTGAGCTTCGTACTCGCAGGCTCGCGCGTCGCTCAAACTGCACCTCGATCAATTTGGCCACTTTCTTTGTCATTGATATTCCAGCACAGCTTCAGGTGAAAATTGCACGAGAATGTACATGAAGTTCGCCACTAAACATGCAATGGGCTCTACTATAGCTAGGCAACAAACATCGAATGCCCTCGATATCCCTTTTCTCCCTCACTCACACTCCTCTGCATTCTGCTTAACTCCCTTCTTCGGCGATCAGAACATGTTTTTCACAGGCCGCTGGTGCTCCACAAGCACATGCTACTCGACTTGCAATATGATATATCCTTCTGCCATCGCAGCTAACACCTGTCGATATCTAGCATTCTGGATCCTCCCTCAAGTCCCTTGCGTCTTTCTGGAATCACCGGAGAAATTCAGTGGTGACATCGCATATTATGAGATGTTCCCTTTGCTTTAGAGTTCGGCTCACTTGTTTCCTAATAGAAATCGGTTTTCTCGTCTTGCCGAAGTTTTCCAAGTAGCGTCGTCTCATGAAATACGAGTACTTTACCATTGCTTTGTTTTGCTCTCTTTTCTCAGACCGGAAACCACAGATTCGTGCACAGCTGCGCTATTTGTAGATGGCATCGGGGAAACGGATGAGGATGAGCAGGAACTCTCCGTTCGATTGGCTCAAATTGATATTGCTGGAGATACGGTGGTATGACTTCCTTGATTATTTTCTTGTGTGATGTAAACCATGTGTTGGCGTTGTTCGCAACGCACCGAACACTGGTCACCCCACCATAGTTCATTCCACACATCACGGGCGTAAACATCGCCAATATCTACGCTGTAGATCCAGTCAGGCCTCATTTTCTCCCTCTCGTCCGTACAAACCTTACCGCCAAGCAGGGCCTCAATACAGTTGTGTCGAGGTATCCTTACTCATCATTGAGAACCGTTCGCCAAGCTAAACCACCGGCAAATGGGCCCTATTTTCTGTAAAATACACTTCACATACCAGCAATTTTAACAAGACGTAGTTAGCAAATGGAGATCATTCATCCGCGACGGGCTCATCATAGTATGGGTTGAAAAGTCGGTCTACAAGCAGAAACACAACCGACCGCTTCCGTGCTCTCCAGTATTGATCTGCCCTGCTGTGGCTGGCCGTCGTGAATCGGGATTCGGTGAAGGAAGAGGAGAAACATAATCTTCATCACAAATCCATTCATCATCTTTGGCGGGAGCATC
>QFEX01000434.1:625-15217 GCA_003316505.1 Suillus alpinus
TTCCGCGCCGTTGTCCTGGACGAACTTAAGCAATCCCTCACTTGCTGCTGCCCGTATTTCACCCTCGCGAACATCTGCACTTTTTTTGCTGGTTTTGCCACGTATAGGGTCTGTCTCAGCAATTATCGCTATTTGGGCAGGTGTGAAATGCCGTCGTGACCGAGGTACAAGCAAGTAGAAAAGAGCACGTCGACCTTGTGGGGTGTTAATGAGTGTAGGGGCATGGGTGGTGATATCCGAAACAAGAGATTTTGCCGTCAACTTTGTATCGCTATAGAAAAGTATATCAGGATTCATCAACATCGAGCCGATAAACCAAAAAAAAACACACTCGATTACGTCCAAGGCAGTGAAGAGGACGAGCTGAGCCTCATCATCTGTACACATACGCTCAACATGAGGTTTGATGGCTTTGATAATTTGTTTTCGATCCTGTACGATAAACATTAATATTGGCCACACGAGCCAACACCTAAATGTACCTTGGCTGTCCCATAAGCAATGAAGTCTCTCACAGCCCTGCTGCCGTCCTTGGTATGGACCATCTCAGCAAGGACATCCTGGCAACTGCAGCTACAGTGTTAATGAAGAATACATTATTGAAGCCTATATTTACCTTTCAAATATCTCTTTGCGAAGTTTTTCTCGTTCCGACTCATCTTCCGTGTCATTGACGGCAGATAGGTATTCCCAAAGCGCCCTATGAACGATTGCATGGGTTATGGCGCCTTTGTCGGAATTGTTAAAACTGTCGATAGCATCGTCAATTGGAGGACTACATGGTGTTCAATGTCGGATGCTTACATCGTGGTGAGATTTTCTTTTAGTGCTGCCAGTACGCGTTTTCTTCGCTCGCCCTCAAGACCTTCAAGGACCCCAGGAAAGCCTTTTCTAGCGTTCACCTTCTCAGGTTCAGAACCTTGTGTTTGAGAGAACAAAGCGACTTCCTTGCCGTAGAAGTCGCGAAGAAGAATTGAACGCTCATACGCATTTGCGTACAGCTCGAAGGAATCAGCAAGAACCGCAGATGCCTCCCGGTGCAACAGTAGACGAAGTACGTGGGACTGGAATTCGAGCAAGATGGATGCGCGATGTGCTGGACAGAGTCTGATCAATTTGGTCACTAAGAACTATCACCGTCGTCAAAAGGAAGCTTAATTGCGAAGATAAACCGGACAGACCTTCGAGTACTTGCTTTGAGCTAATGCCTTGTAATGACCCTTGAGCTCCATCGCGACCTGATCCCTCTCCTTTTGCCCACCATATTTCACGACGGTCTGGATAATCCTGCTTGCATCGTGCTTTAGAACAATATCCTTGACCTTTCCTTGGGTAACCTTCATCAAGTCCTTCACATGCTTTTGTCGCTCCGCGGAGGGTATGCTTTTTTGCCGAGCTAATGACCAGACGAGCTTTGCATCCGCTAGTAACTGGGAGTGCGGTTTAGCTGCTCGACGCTGTTCCTGCAGTACACGTTGGACTTTATGCGATTCTCTAGCAGCTACTCAGAACGTTATAAGTCTTGTGCATTCGGTCCCTGTAATCGTTGACATACCGTTGGGGTCTTTACTGGGAGCATCATCTACAATCATCTCATCTGGGGCGATCTCCTGGTCCCCAGCTTCTTCGTCGTCAAAGTTATCCTCGTCCTCATCTTCGTCATTGTCAGACAACCCACTTGCTGGTATTGGCTGTGTGACAGGTCTACTCCGTTTCTGGATTTTTCCCTCCTCGAACTTCGTCAAGGGAGGATTTTCAGAGTGCTGTTTCTTGGGTTTGGGGCCACCCTGCGAGAGCGCTGGTCTTTTCTTTGATGCGCTTTGCAGGCCAGGCATTGTAAAGGAAGGGACTGACTCGTAGTGAACTTGCAGTGAGCTCTATCAAGTCTTTGAAAGTTTTTGCCTCATCCACCCACGTGACTACTTATGGCGCGTAAATTGATTTGCGCGGCGCGCGCGCTTTCCCTCAACTTGCCTTCAACCGAAGTTACTGAATCCCTAATATAATATCTTTATCGCTTGCGATCAAAACTCTACGTGCTGTATGATGTATTTGTGAGCCGAGGGCGCCCACCATCAGAGCTTCGTGCCAGTGGGTTATGAGTGTTTTTTCTCCCACGAGACGCTGTCCCGCATCCCACTTCGCAACTTGTTCGCATTGAAGGAATCAGGAATTTCACTACCATGACGGTATGACAACATGCCCCCTTGATATCGCATCGTCTTACATTCACTGATTGGACTGGCCGCCGCCTTAAGCTTCGACGAAATGCACATCGATGAAACGAGTTTAATTGGCTGACGTACATAGTACGGCTAAGTATGACGATTCCTTTCCTTACACTTCTCGAGGTACGGCTATCTCTTACTTTTTTGAAAGAAAATTGGCTCGTTTCTCAAACTCACTAATCCTCGGTCTCAAGTATTTTTGCGACCTTCGAGTCGGAGGGACGTCCACAGTTCTTCCCGAGTCTGCGGAGAGCCCTGACTAATTTCGCTCAACTTGAAGTATATGTTTACATAACTGTTTAACATTACTGTTCGGATCGCGTGCATTCTTAGCACTTCAAAGCGTGCTGAGGCGAAAGGTTCGCAAATCGCGACGGCCCCAGTAATTTCAGCCTATAAAATACCTGCATGCTATAGCCTACGGCTTTACATTCTCCACTGCAACAAGCTCCATGATGTTCACTTCCCACTTCGCCCTCCTTGCGCTACTCACCTTCCTCGCCGGCACCAACGCAGAATGTGCAAAGTGCGATGCAACTTTGGAAGTTGGTACGACGAGCTACACACTAGTCAGCAGCACCCTGGAGTCCGCCAACGGGTTCACACTTTGCACGTACGTCACACTCACACATCTTCAAAGTAAAGTGACTGATGCGGCTGGCACTGCAGCTACTTGGATAACGCGGGCAACAAAGTGACCTGCGAGTATTCGGTACGTGCTTGCTGCTTGCTGTGCAGCTCAGGCTCATCGTTTCCGTTTGATGCGTTTGCGTTCATCAGAACGGCGGTTTCTATGTAGATGGTGATGACGTGTGTCCGCCTACGGCATCGTATTGGTGCTGAGCAGGATGTGAAGTGGACAGGCTTAGGGCCCAGCGGGAGGGGCAACGGTGACGAAAACCACTATAGGATGCCACAGATTGCACGGTCATTAAGCGATGTCGAATCGGCTGTCTGCTCCATTGATGTGATACCTTTTGCTTCCGATCGCGGTGTGATACAACGTTTAAATGGTCTAGGATGACTACCTGGATCACCTCACCATCTCTACCCCTACCCGAAGCTGACATTCAAACATCACCTTATCGTTCGCAAACCCTAATCTGTATCTGCCTTGTATCACAGTTCCTGTCTTAGAAGTCGAATGGCCCAGGTGTGATCAAGATTAGGCTTGTTTCACGTATGAGATCAAGGCAAACGGAGTTCAAGACGTGTTAATCACTGCAGAAGACAAGCTGATACAGTTGTTACCGGAAAGGCCAGTTCGACCTAGTTCGACAGACATTCTTGCTTGTTTGTCTGCGCAGAGCATAGATTGGTCCAAGGTACATTTCGCTCGACGAGTCTCCTGGGGAAACTGGACTGCTTTGGACAGCCTTTTGGCGTATGTTTTCCAGTGCAGCAGCAGGGCGAGGAGTACAAGAAGGATCACAACTAATCACGAGACCATTGCAGAAGCCGTGAAGGGGGCATGGCTTCTGAGGACATGTTCGTAACCTCTGAATGGACGTCAGAACGCCAGAGATATTGAATTTGAATCGATTTTCAAGACCAGAGATCTCTGATATGTTTTCATACATCCCTGACGGTACTCGTATGCTATGATGTGGGCATCATTGCAGGCCTGGAACACAGTTGCAAGTGCGCTCATCCCTCAGGCTGCTGCCGTACCTTCACGGCTCTTGGATCGACTACAACGTGCTATCCCACCTTCTCCAGGGATAGCAAACATATCAAATTGATGAAGAGGGGATTTCAGATTGGGTACTACCTAAGTAAGTTTTGCTGGAGATCACCCGAAGAGCAGGCGCCA
Source organism: Suillus alpinus (assembly GCA_003316505.1). NCBI lineage: Eukaryota > Fungi > Basidiomycota > Agaricomycetes > Boletales > Suillaceae > Suillus > Suillus alpinus. The sequence goes on from QFEX01000434.1 coordinate 4,667, forward strand.
AACGCGTGAGTTGCCTGTTGATTTTACGCCACCTTGTCGTCTCATTCTGCACAAGAATTCTTTTGCGGAGAACGCTCCGAGGCGTTCCACATTGTACATTCGCGTCGGTCTCCGTCCGTTCGTCATCTCATCTCGTGCAAAGACGCTTTACCGGATTACGCTACCAATTGCACGGGGCAAGTCTTCAAACCGTAATTTTACAGCGCTTGTATTGGACAAGTGGTTTTGTCGACTGAGGTGATTACCAAACCGGTTGACGGTTGACCAGGGTTGACCTGTCGCATAAGGTACGAGCATCTTCACAACTCAGTTTCCTCAGCGGATCAGTAAGCCTTCTGCGTCGTCATCACCCTGGTGCTGGCAGTGGTAGACGGTCGAAGGTATATTGTATATATAGAGAAGCCAAAACAATCGACGAAGATGGTAGTGACGTTGACGTCTGGTGAGATTTTCACGTTACCCATAGTTACAGTCTAAGGTGGGACTGACGTATCGCAGCTGGACGTGGAGCTACACATTTATTTGAATATGTTCTTAAGCCTCAACAAGATATTTCTCTACCCCAAACTCCAAAACTTCACACCCTATTCCCCCAGCGCAGTACCACCAGTTATGGAGACAGCAGTGTAACGTATCACCATGACAATATGGACACGGCAAGCAGGAAGCGGGCTCACCCTTTCCTCTTATGTGCAGGTGTAGGACCCGTCGTTGCCTACACCTCCATTGACGACGGTACAGCAAGTCACACAGCTGCAAGTCTTGATGACCTCGACAGTGCTGTATTCCGAACAGTATAACAAAAACGGCCAGCCGTTGTTATAACTCGCGAGCCGTCCGCACTCATACACATCTGCAAGCACCCGTAAGTACGCGGTCTGAGGTCAAAACACGGCATGCTGAAGGTATTTACTTTGATGGGCGCATGGCCCGATGCCAGGGTCCTGCGCCGTGACCACGCCCGCCAGTACTGCGGCAGACATAATCATAGTGGTGAGTGAGGTGAACTTCATTGATGCACTTCAGGATAGGGCTGCAGATGATGTTCTTTGTTATTGAACTGAAAGTTATCACTTCGCTTTCATACACAGACGGTATAGCGTCCGCCTATGCACCGTAATGCGCCGTGGCAGTGTGATATCTCTTGACGTGGCCCCATGAGAATGCGCTGGTGCCAAGCTCGCGTCGAAATTTCACAAAGACAACCACGATCTCCTAATGAGTAAGTTCTGTTGCAGTTCTTCCTTGCTGTTCAAGTCACTGGCCATATCTCTGTTGACGCCACGAGTGCGTTTTTTTAGATCCTTGTTTATTGTCCGGTGGGTCAGGGGCCTATGCTGAACAGCATGTGCAGTATCATAATTTATTCAGTGACATATGTGCGATTTGTGCTGGTGTTGCTATGGTATTGATCCAAGCTTTCGCAAGGATGATAGTCCTCACGACTGAGAACACTTCTCGCGTGCTATTTGAATCTCATCAATATATGATGAGCGTGATTGAAGAGGATGCGAAGCCCAGCTGCCTCACTCGAATGGTCTAGTACTGGTGAGTATGTTCGAATCAACCCGAACCTCGAGACTCATTCTGTCAATGCTGATCAGTTCCGCTTTCAATTTGGCCCTCCTGGCTCAATGAATCCGAGATTGATGTTCTTTCATCTTACTGGCCGCTGACGTTGCAGTATCGTAACGCTTTTGATTTCTTCTTCTGCACATGTGCGTATGATTGTGTAAGTATCTAATATGTACAGACTGCAACAAGCTCCATGATGTTCACTTCCTGCTTCGCCCTCTGAGGCTCCCCTCTGAGGCTCTGCCTGCCTCTGAATGGGCTGATCGGATCGCTGGTTCGTGAGCTGTGGCTATCGACGTTGCTCCAGGATCTCCATGCCACATGCGCCCCCTTGTCGTGAATGCATGGACAGTGCCTAGTCACAATACGTCCATGAGGATTGTCCAAAATGTCCAAAAATGAAATCGGCGAAGTATAACTACGCATGTAGATACAGCAACAAAATGCGGTATGAATTCTTTGTTGATTTCTTGATCCCACTTCGCAAAATGTGTTCTAGTCATAGAATACCAGAGCTCTCAGCTCGATGGATTCCCGAAGCGGCGTTCCCTCTGGAGTGTTCGGGTCTTGGAAGCCAGTATGAGGGGTGAGCCTCGCGACACTGCCATCTTGTATCGAGTCAAAGCTGAGGCCCTTTGAGCACGATGAAAAGCGCGACCGAGTTACGTCACTAACCATTTGATAAGAACAAACTCTTCTGGGGTCATTGCTTTCATGTATTTCCACTGGTGGTTTGGGTTGTACGTGATTCCAAATGTCTCACCCTCGCGGTCAGGGTATATAAGAGCGACAGGCAGCAAGTCATTCTTAACATCGACACTCCGGAAGTCGCATAGTGCAAGCGGCCAGTCTACAGCTGCATGTGATATAGGACGCCAAATGTTTATGACTTGGAAGCGTCTGCGAAGGAGGGAAGGAGCTTCTGTTGGAGGGAGATGCCTATGAACACGAGCAATGGAGGACGTAGTCGTTTGGTCCACATGGACCAGGGGGACTGGTTGACGCTTCTGTGGGCTATCGTCTGGCTCGCCTGGGCGACGGCGACGAATAGCTGCGACATGAATTAGGCATCAATGGTTGTTTAAAATTAGTGGTCAACGTACTGTGATCGAAGATGACAATGCTACTTGCTCCCGTGACCCTCTTGATAAGGTCGATGCTCTCAGGATAGTATTCACGCTCAATCTCGGCATCATTCAAGAAGCTGATGTGCTTCGCCGCTTCTCGCCCATACTGAAATCCAGCATTGTCAAGTTTGTAAAGTTCCTCCTTTCCGCGCACGTTCTCAACGTGCATATCATGCTGGTCCTCGATCCAGTTGCGGATGGGTTTTCCCGTGATACTGTCTGCGTTAATGTTAGTGTAAGGCCGAGAGCCGTCGGGTGGAGCGAGGAAGTAGTTGAGGGTGCCGGTGGTGTCAGAAGCCATGGTTAGTTGGCGCTGGACTGTGTAAAGCGGAATGTAAGCATCCTTGGTATCACAGGTTATATATGTGTCCAAGGGCCGAGGAGGCCGCTTGGCTTACATATCAATTATCCTGGCTGATTGTGAATGCGGATGAAAATATCTCATACGCATGGCGCCACTGAACTGCGGGATGAGCGATAATGATTGTAGTCGGTACAAAGAAACTCACTTACCTTAATCCAACTTAATCAGTCTCTCCCACACAAGTCTCGACACCTGTAATCTTCATTGACGCGGAGATGCTTGGCTTCATGGATCTTAGCTCCAGAACACTGCTCCGGTATATATACCACGCGCACAACACCATTAATGCTGATGTTGAAAAAATTGCCTCCACAGAGACTATCTGTGAAGCCTGGAAATGCGTCTTTCAAGGTCAAAGAAGACAAGATCTCGCCAAATGCATACTACAGCACGGTGTAGTTTAGCAGCAGCAAGTATTGAACAGCCTGCAGAGAGGATGGATATGTCTGACACGGTAGCAAAATTAAAACTAATATGATGCAGCCTGTTTAGAACGGTCTCAGATCTAGATCTAAATATAGCAACTCGGCCACCGCATCAATTGCAAGAAGCTTGACAATGAGATCCGTGCGACTCACCTTCTGTCCCGAGTCGAATTCACTGCGTCGTCTCTGGCGCTTTCTAAATCGTATTTGTGAAAAAACGACTGTCTTCCTTCTATTGGTATGACTAGGGGAGTCTATGAGGTGGCAGATGAAGCTTAAGGATGACAGGTTTCAGATAGTGTGGTTGCAACTTGGTAGTCCGGGACTCGGCTTCAAGCGGGAAAACGAGGTGAGCGTGGGTACATCTGGGCACGTAGACCACATTGGTGCGCAGCGTTATTATCCTTTCAGAACTGGTTGATTGCACTGGTATCGTGATTTCTGTGCTCCTTACTACTGTTCCTCTAGTTGCCGCTTGCACTTTAAATTTTATTTGAAGCTCGATTGAAGGGCTCGTTTAATCGATATCCTCAGTATCCTACCTTCAGAGCAAATTTTACAGCCGGCTTGGTTAGGTGTGGCCCGAGGTTCCTTCAATTGCGTTTGTTAATACTGATGACAATTATACAGCTCCCCCGAACCATTTCCTCCGACATTTCCTCCAGTGTCCAACCAGACAGTTATGTTGATCAAAAAATGGTTTAATTTCAAACAGCGGATTATATCGCTCAGTGACATACCGGCCATTTTGCTCCTGTCATCTGTACTTGGTCTTACATACACTTACACACTCCCAGTTCGTCAAATTGTGAACCGAGGGTCCTCTCTAGCCCCCCGTTGCGCTCGTGATTCAGATCAAGAGCTTCCGAGTCAGATGATAGTCTGATTGTGTCATGATGCGTGTTACGCAAGTATTTTTTCGTGTTCTGAACGGTATCTCTGTTTGTTCCGAGCTTATCGAACATTTTCCAAGGATTCCTATGGTGAAATCATGTTTGCTCATTCCGCCCGCGTTATCTCATGGTACATTTTAGGTCATGGACGGGCGCTGATCAAACGGACATCAGATCTCTCCGAGTGTCTGGCTGCGTACTACTAAGTATTATGTTTCATCCCCTAGTTTCCGATTTAATCATCACAATCTCTCAAGGTATTGACTCCTGCAGACACCACCTTGTGGAATGATCATATGCCGAGGGGTTCAGACAGTAACCAGATCATTATCTCATCACCTTGATCGGCTCTTGCTATTCAGACCTTGTGATAATACACAGCAGCTTAGATCATTCAAACCTCTCGAGGTGTCGAATGCTATAGCTGGCTTTCACATGGAAATCGCCCCGTGAAAGTTTGGACAGTGACCCGATTGCCAGCATCTCGTCACATTTTGGGTGACACACAGTGCTGTGTGTTACCTGAAACGTGACGACATTAATGCTGGCGAACCGAGGCAGTATAGCGAACTGAGGCAGTGTAGCGCACTGCAATGTGGTCGCCCAACATTATTTCCATGGGTATGGTATGGTGCCCATCCCACCGTACGGATTATAACAGCGAAGATGATTCCATCAGATAGTACCATGCTGGCGCCAGCACAAATAATGTTGGGCTTCACATCGACCACATTGCGCAATGCGCTACTCCATCTCGAGACTGCTTGGCTTTTCACCAGATCCGACTACAAGACAATACTCTTCCCGGTGGTAATCATTCCGGAAATAATTATTAGTGCGCGACACTGAATTTCCTGTTGTAGATCATTTTCGCACTTGTTTTATCTCCTCGTTATGACCCGCTAGCCCTGTCTCGCGCTCTGTGCTGGGTCTGGCTCCATCTCCTACAAGCCAATGTCTCTAACCAGACGTACTCTGTGCATGAAGATGTGGTGAATAAGCCATGGCGTCCTGTGCCGTCCGGGCGCATGAGCGTCAGGGATTGTCGTGCATTGCGTTGGCGACTGATGGTCTTCTGCTTGGGTCTTTCATTCCTTTCCAGCGTCAACGCGCTGATATCTAGTGCGCTGTTAACTGTGGTCGAGATCGCGCATGACGATTTTGGTCTCAGTCACCATCCCGTTTTTAAGAATTTGTGCAACGTAGGGGGTTACACGACTTTTGAAATCGGTGCTACGTTGGTCCTGTGTAGGCAGTTCTCCCTGAGGATAATATTAACACTGAGCTGACCAGATTGATAATTTAGCGGGGGAATCCTACCTGGACGGAACGAGCATAACGGCACTTGCCTGTAGTGCGCTTGTCATATTTATGACAATTCATGTGCAGGATTTCGCAGACGCAAATGGTGACCGCATGTCAGGACGACGAACTCTGCCGATTGTATCTCCCAAAGGTTCCCGTGTCTATATGTTCTGCGTGCTTCCGTTACTTTCTCTCATTCTTGCATCTATTTGGAGCCTGGGACCTCTCTGCAGCATTTTCTTTGTATCTACAGGCTTTGGGGTCGGACTTCGGTGCTTTCTCTTCCGCGACGAAATCCATGACCAGTCGACGTACTTGCTGTATAATGTTCGTATTCTCATTAATATTTCTTGTCTATGAACTAATGTTTCTCATTCCCTATAGATGTGGCTTTTGGGTGTTCATCTCTTGCCAGCTAATGCACGATCCCGTGTATTGGCATGGTAGTACTGTAGACACCTTCTGCGAAGAGACCCAGCAATTGCAGTGTTGTACTACAGTATAGGACCGGCCCTTTACCCCCCCACTCCTTTACCCACCTCAGGCAAAACTTTTAATTTCTTCATTTTTTCGTATCAACACGTAGAAAGTAATTGAAGATGATGCCTCAACGGATTTTGCTGTAGTATAAGATGAAGAATTGATGTCCGCGATGTTGTGAATGATACAAATTAGTTGATTTTGCCTAGCTATTGAATTCTAATGAGAGGCATAGTAGATTCAATGATTTTTTTCAAGAAAAAGTAGCTGGTAAGATCTAAAGTGTATACTTGTTCGTGTTACAGAGTACATAGAGTGAACATGGGTGATTTTCGAAGCTTTGCAACCAAAGCGGCACAGTTCAAGAATTAGCGAATTTAATTCTCGTGGAAATGGCTGCATAGACAAGCCGAGACTCTGAGTTGTACTTACATACTATCATTGGGCCAGAGTTGCAAAATGGTAGAGAGTTGCAAAACACCTCATAGCACACACCACAACACATTCTAAACCTCCACTCTTGGTCATAGGACCTTGTATCATTGATACATAGTACTGTATTTTTTTTAACAAAATGAAAACATGATGAACACCCTCGGCATCAGATTTATCACCGAAAGTCACCAGTTTTCATGTAGGACAATCAGGGGAAGGTATAGATCCCAGAAAAAAAAGGTTTGATTTTTTCCAGAGGTCCTCTATACAAATCCTCACCTCCTGCGCATTTTTATAGCAAGAGTAGAGCTGAGTTGCTGGTGTTATCGACGGTGCAATCACGCTGGTCATAGAATGCCCAAGCGTGACAATTGTGAGCGGAGTACCAATTCTGATTATCCAACCCCACCGATTACTTACGAGGATTTTGAATGCTCTGCGTCAGTTTATCGGAGCTCGAACGTGCCGCTGTGACAGAGTGTGACGCCTGCGCCAACACACCCATGGGAAGTTTTGCAACTCTCTACTGTTTCTAACATTTTGCGTCGGCATTCCTCTGGCAGCATCGTTTCAACACTTTTCGTTCTTCTGTCAATTGGAGCTCTCCCGTGACACACGTAGCTACAGTTCCGTATAATTATTTCATTTTAATGTGTAGTAATCAACGAGATATGAAAATGTGGTCGTCAGATTTTGCAACTCTGGACCAACGATAGTAGAGCTCGGAGATATCCGGCAAAATTCAGAACTTGCTACTATTAGCGCCCGTCTTCTCTGCTGCAACTGTCACGTCCCGGCTGGCTCGGTGGGTGAGCGACCCGTGTCACAGGAGTGTACTTGGCGACGAGAATTTCAAGGATGCTCATGTCCTTTGTCAGCAGCCTGGCACGTCATTGTGGATACTGCGAAAACATATAAGGTGGCTAGCAACTTAACCAAAGGAACGACTATCTTCTATTTTTCTTGCTAACAATGTCTACAATCTCTGCAGAACTCGTATACTTTGCTCCGCCCACTGATGGGTCCCGCCCATTCACCAGCATAAATGCTGATTCGAAGACAGGCCAGCGCGCGCGTAATTGGCAACAAGAGGTGCATACCGTCGAGATTGAGAACGTTAGGGGTAAAGAAAGCGACTACACCTTAGACACTGTGGGCTTTCAATACCTCATGAAAGCTTCCAAACACAGTGCTTTTATCAATGACGAAGAGATTAGAGGAGAATACTATCCAGAGAGCATTGAGCTCCTCAAGGAAATCACGGGCGCGAGCAAAGTCGTACTTTTTGACCACAGTACGTGCGAAAGTGTGGCACATCATACTCTAACATCTGATTCCTGCTGGATCTTAGCGGTCAGGCGCCACCGCCCCGGAGATGCAGAAACGGACGAAAGCAAGCGTCAGCCTGTCGATCAAGTTCACGTAGACCAAACGCCAGAGTCGGCTACTGCTCGTGTGCATCGTCATCTACCTGCCGGCGAAGCGGAGAAACTTGTCAAAAAGCGTTTCCAGATCATCAACCTTTGGCGGCCCATCTCTCACCCCGCAATCGACCATCCTTTGGTACTGTGTGATTACAGGACTGTCGACGTAAAGAAAGATCTCGTTCCTGTTACATTGATCTATCCGGATCGCGAGGGCGAGACTTTCGGGGTAAAATTCAACCCGTCACACAGGTGGAAGTATGAAAGATCAATGAAACAAGACGAGGTAGTTTTTATCAAATGGTTCGCTTATTATGTTTTTGGCCTGTGGCGATGCGCTCACCTTGGTCGCAGTTACGACTCGGCTAAGGACGACAACATTGCTAAATTTACCCCGCATACAGGGTTCAAGGATCCCTCGGCACCACAGGGAGCGCCGCTCAGGGAGTCCATTGAGCTTAGGGCGCTAGTTTTCTATGAGTAGAAGGGTATCGTTGCTACGATGTCATGATGTTCTCTTGCACTTCATTTCTGCAATCGACCGTTCTAGTTATATAAGTCCCAAAATAACTTGATTGGAGCTCAAACATTGTGAGTGTTACAATTAATTAAATAATTATCTAAATAACCGCGCACAACCTCCTGACCAGAGCGTTCGGTAGTCGAAGCTCTCATATGTAAATGTGGGGCGCCTGGAGCTTCCGAAGCGATTCCGACTGGTGCCTCAAATGCAACTCAAACGTAAAACAATCTACGGGTTGGTTAGACCAGTACCTGAAGAGAATGAATTTGATGTTGACCCAGCAGGTCGGGTCGGAGTTAGAATCATTACTTTTGATGTTCGCCGCTCACTCGAGTAGTGTGTGTGCACTGTGCACTGTGCAGTCAGAGTCTCGACTGGCAGACTTACAGTATGATGTCAACCGTACGCGTGTATGTGAATCACCTCCTACCGTCAAGAATCCTGTGCTCCAATTACATAGTGCGACCATCATGATCAAGTCATCATGAGCAAGGCACCCTCCGCCGAATCTGCTAGATCTAAGTCGCACACTGCGATCATCACGGCCATGTTGCTGTGCACATTAGATAGTACTTATTTTCGACTGCTTGTTGCAGTTATCCACCCGTTGGGCCACACAAAATGTCAGTCCCAGACACCTTCGGTTTGCAGTTAGCCAAGGTAATCTAATTGTGCTCTTTCTGCAGCCCTTCTCTGATGAGTCTTCTCGTCATTAAAGTATACTAACGGTAAGGTCGCGCTGATGACAATGCTTATTGTTATATTCACAACTCTGCTTTATTCCAAAGTCGCCGCATTAGCAGTCCTAGTAAGTTGTGCTGTTTCAGTCCCATCAATGATAATTCTGATGCATCACTAGATTTATGACTACTTTGTCACGTTACACTCTGAAGTCAGAAAAATCAGTCACCTATACCTTGGCGCTGATCTTTCTTGTAGGTCCGGTGGACTCGGGGACGGAAGTGGGGGATTATTCGCATTACCTTCACGATTTCACGATATGTACCTTTTGCTGGTGCACTCATGACCTCGTACTGTGAGATAATTACGCCAGTGCGCACTACCACGCAAAAGCTGATTCCTGACTAGCCGCTGTCAAGACATGGGGCACGCAAGATGTGGGTACACCTTCTATCTGTGCAGTGACAATGACCCCCACTTCAACTCACATCAATGTAGTGCGCGCCATTTAACGAAGCTGTAAATGGTTGGTCCAGACGGTTTTCATGACACGAATTTACCATGACATTTCGCAGGCATACATTTCTTGGGAATCATTGCCTCGGAAGGTTGGCTTTTGCATACGACGTTACAGCGTGGATCTACAATTAAACGCAGGATTATTGATTGCCAGGATATATGGCTTCTCTGGCAACCAGAACGCTTACCTTATCGTTCTTCTCTCTTTTGGTTTGGTACAATGATGTCGTTATTTCCCCCCTAAGCACCACTAACCGGTGTAGCGCAGGCCATCTTGGTGACGGCTGTGATTCTAAGTGCTGCCCCTATCAATTTGAACATCCAAGGAGGTGATATCTCAAGGTTCACTTCTTAGTCTTATGATTCATTGCTTGTCAGTCTCCCCGCCTTGCGTTTTTGAGGGGGATCGTAGTAGTGCCCTCCCGTATGGACTCTTAATGTTCTTCGAGATTGGTGAGGCGATCATTAACTCAAAGTTCTTTACTTGACAATTCACTTCTAGTTCTCATGTCCACCATTGGATTTTTGAGATACCGATACTATCTTGGTTCTCACAGCACGTTGATGAGGAGTATCTATCGTGACGGCTTACTATACATGTTCTGCATCATGAGTATTAACCCCATTATTGTTATTGATTTCGTGCTGACGTTTCTATAGTGATATCTACAGCCAATGTGATCGTTATCGCTGTGCTGCCTGTGAGTTCTTTGCTTTTTGAGTTGACCTCGAAGAACTAAGTAGACCCCTAGCTCTCGTACAGCGAAATGCTAAACACGTTAGTCTGGTTGATCATACAT
>QFEX01000435.1:14820-26310 GCA_003316505.1 Suillus alpinus
GTCGCGAGAAGCAGCGCGAGAAGGATGCAAAGAAGGCCGAGAAGGCTGCTGCTGCACCACCGCAAGCTGCATCTACTAAGTCTGCAGCTGCAAATGAGGACGACCTTAACCCAAATGTCAGTAATCTCTGCTGGCAATCGAGCACCGATCTTGACATGATGCAGCAATACTTTGAGCTGCGTGCTCGTACGATCCAGAAGCTTAAGGAGACTCAGTCTCCCAATCCCTACCCGCACAAGTTTGAGGTCACCCAGAGTATCACTTCTTTTGTTGAAGAGTACAGCGAGGAAGGGTTAATTTCTGCCGGCCAGAAGCTCGACATCGTGATAGTCTCTCTCGCTGGTCGTGTGCATAATATCCGGAGTAGCGGCAACAAGCTGAAGTTTTACGACCTACATGGCGAGGGCGCGCAAGTGCAGATTCTCGCGAACGTCCGGTGAGGCTTGCCTCAAATGACAGCTAACATGTATTGAATCGTATAAAGTGATGCGGAAAACTCGGACGATTTCATGTCTACACAGGCACTCTTCCGGCGCGGTGACATCGTCGGTGTCACAGGCCACCCCTCGCGCAGTCAGAAGGGCGAACTCAGTATCTCCCCCACCAGTATGGTTCTCCTTGCACCTAACCTGCACCAACTCCCATCCGCCCACTTCGGTCTCAAGGATCAGGAGACCCGTTACCGCAAGCGCTACCTCGATCTCATCATGTCCCCCGGTACGCGCAACATCTTCATCACCCGCGCACGCGTAATCAATTACCTCCGCCGCTACCTCGACAACCTCGGTTTCCTCGAGGTTGAGACACCCATGACGAGCATGGTTGCAGGTGGTGCCACTGCACGTCCGTTCGTAACACATCATAATGATCTGGACCTGGACTTGTACCTCCGTGTAGCGCCTGAGCTGTACTTGAAGCAGCTCACTGTTGGTGGACTCGATCGTGTGTACGAGATTGGACGTGTCTTCCGGAACGAAGGCATTGATTTGACACATAACCCCGAGTTCACTCTTTGCGAGTTCTACATGGCCTACGCGGACATGTATGACCTCATGGAACTGACGGAGAACCTTCTCGAGAGTATGGTCAAGTACCTGAACGGCGGAAGCACGATTATGAAGTACCACCCCGAGGGCAAAGACGGCAAGGAGCTCGTGCTGGACTTCAAGACGCCATGGAAGAGATATGACATGATCGAGACGCTCGAGGAGAAGACAGGAGTCAAGTTCCCCCCTGGTAACACGCTGCACACGGCGGAGACCAACAAGTTCTTGCGAGACTTGTGTGTCAAGGTCTGTGGTTTGATCTCGACCTCTGAGGAACGTCGCTGACGTGTCACAGCACAACGTTGATTGCAGCGAGCCCCGGACTAATGCCCGGCTTCTTGATAAGGTTTGTTTCCTTCGGTAGTTTTTAACGCCATCATTAACTCGCGTACAGCTCGTTGGCGATTTCATTGAGCCCCTGTGCATCTCTCCCGCATTCATCAGTATGTCTTGTTTTCATTTCTTCCCTCCTGTACTGACCACACCTCCATCTTTACGCAGCTGGCCACCCTCAAGTCATGTCTCCCCTCGCCAAGAACCACCGCTCACGTCCCGGACTGTGCGAGCGTTTCGAAGGCTTCATGTGCGGGAAGGAGTTCTGCAATGCGTACACCGAGTTGAACGATCCATTCGAGCAGCGGTTGCGCTTCGAGGAGCAGGTTAGACACGACCCTTTATCTTATCTGCTGTCATTGCTACATTTGCTCATCACACAACATCAGTCGCGCCAGAAGGAGCAAGGTGATGACGAAGCACAAGGTGTGGATGAAGTATTCGTTGATGCGTATGTTCTACTTCTGGCCCATTCATGCGTTCTTCCTGAACCCATTCAATACAGGCTCGAGCATGGTCTGCCACCAACTGCAGGCTGGGGCATGGGCATCGACCGCCTCATCATGTTCCTTACTGACTCCCCGAGTACGTATCGTCCGGTCTAATGTTATGCAGGTGCTGACGGTCGTGTGCAGACATCAAGGAAGTGCTTTTGTTCCCTGCCATGAAGCCTATTGAGACGGCTGCCAATACAAGTGGAAAGGAGCCTAGCCCTGCCGGGCAGTTGTAGAGCCCTGAGGCGATCTAAAAGTAGACGATATCGCGATGGATAGAATATATAGTTGTATGTTGTGCTTGAACTTGAGGTAGAGTAATGATCTTAAACACCAACATCGGGCATTATCACTCAGGCCATTCAGGATGTTATGCAGGAAAGCAATGTGACTTTCGGGTGCGCTGTAAGGTGACGCACAAACTACTTACTATGTAAATACTGAATAAGTAGACGCAGCTCTATGATAGATTTTTTGTGAGATCATCACTCAATGCTTCTCTTCCTAATACAATGCATGAGTGCATTTCCACGACTGGGACAAGATGACACTTACGACAGCATCCTGACGTGCCTCGCTGGCCTCAGTGGTTGCTGGAGACTCGGGTTGCGCAACTTCTGGTGCAACCTCTTGTTTCTCCTCCTCGGATGGCGCTGAATCAGCCTCAGAGGGAGCGGAATCAGCTTCTGAGGGAGCAGAATCTGTGCTCTCCTGGGAAACAATTTCGCTCAATTCTGCAGAAGTCTCCTCTCCTCTAGCAATAGCTTCCTCGTGCTCCTGAGCATCCTTAGGAGAATCCGTGTCCTTCATATCATACATAAAAACATGACCGAGTCGGTAAGAAAACAAACGCACGAATGCCTGCTCCATCGACTTCTTGATCTCCTCACCAGACACCTCGGTACCCTCATCATCTTTCACTGCGGGGATCTCTGCAGCAGGTTGTGGCTCCGCATGCTATGCAAAGCACCGTGAACACAAGTAACTTCCGTTTAAAAACTGCAGTATTACAATATCAATTTCGCGTGCTTACATGGCTGGCGTCCTATGCAGTTCCCGTGAGTTATTTACTGAACATAACAAAAGATGGACATACACTCCGGTGTGCGCTGTGACTGAGCTCCGACTCATGGGCATGGCCAGTCTTGCGCGCGGACGGTGACAAGAGATAGAGTATCTAAAATCATGTATTAGTCTTGCTTTCAATGTAAAAAAGACGCGTCTGAAAACCCACCGCCGGACCAAATACCAAAGCCGAGCCAATCTAAACCAATAAAACTCTTTCATTTAACTCAAACTGGCGGGTACATTGACCAGGAGCACGCACCATCCATGGTGTATCACTCCCGTGGTTTCCATGAGATGCGTGCGGGGCAGTCGAAGCCATCGTACGTCTGCTAAACGCCGCACACGGTGAGCGTACGCTCTGGTTCGCTCTCATTCCGGAACGGAGGAAGGGGAAAGCACGCTGGACAGGACGAGACATTTTAGTGAGGCGGACCGTAGTACGGTGACGTCGAGAGTCTATGTAGTATCAAGTTGTGCGACACAAGCAAACGAAACGGACTCGGGAGTCGGAGAACTTATGTATCGGTGACGGTGGTGTGAACTTTCGCGGATAAGACCGGAATCCCGCCTCTCGCAATTACTTACCTTTCGTCCCGAGGCGAATACAAGAAACCGGTTGCTGGGCCACTCGACGCTGGGATAACCGTCATAAAGAAGGATGTCAGACCGCGGTCTCTCATCTGGCGCCCAGGGACAGCACATAAAGTTACTTATAGGTTGAATTCACGACACGAATATTTCTACTGGCAAAGTGACACAGGCCTCGAATGTGGCAGAATCCAATTCTATGCATTGCAGCATGGGGATGTGGAGAGGCCTACAACGTTGTTCGGATTCCAATACTGAACTTACAAAAAAGCCTTGACAGCTAGCTTTGTGCTAACGTGCATCACGTATCCCATCGGCAAAGCTTTTCGCACTCTGTCGGCAGATGCTTGAAAGCGTTTGACAAATCGGTGAGCTGATCCGTTTGCATGATCAAAAACAGACCCATCGAGGCTAGCTCGTACTTCTTGAACTTCGGATCGAATATGAGATGGGCGCGCATGTCGTAAGACTGCAATTGAATGTCGTATTTCGACGCGTGAAAAATGTCGTCTGACTTGGCAGTTTGTTGACCCTATGCATTGTGGGAGATGAAGCATTCAGAACGCGAGTGGAACGAGTTCTTCACTTTGAGAACTGTTTTTAGCACTCGGGCAGTGTCTTCTCGAGTATTTCTCGCGAAATAAAGTTGTACTACACAAATTCACACTGGGCAGACGCGGCGCCCTTGGAGGCACAAAGAACGGGGATACTAAGCATGTGGATGCATGCGAAATTCGAACGTCAGAGACACCGCTCTAGCGTCGAGTCAGGCTGTGTGCTGCGGCCATTATTAATCCTCGTAAACGGATAGGAATCATGGGATCGTTCATTCGCTAGCTGAAGATGACCCGTGATCCTCGAGTACAAGAGAGGATAGTCTCGTCCCGTGGCAGCTACTGCGTCTTGTTTGTCGAGCTACCAATCATAATGCCTATGTTGTTCAGCAGTCTGTGCTATATTAACAGATTTCTGCGCAGAATGCATGAATAAGTGATGGCAGGATAGGAAAAGCGTCATCAAAGAGGCAGTAGCCATGCTGTCAATTTCGGATCGTCGCATAGAGGTTGACCGTTCTGTAATCAGCACCAACGTTATCCATGTCTTTGATTTGCAACAGAGAATATGCCCGTATGATGTCAGTCGTATATCGCTAGAGGAACTTAGTTGGCTGTGGTTGCCACAGTGAGTCGGTGATGGCCGCCGGGTGGAGCTGAAGGATCCACAGGCACTGACCTCCTGTATTCAATGGACGCTTCAACCCCGTCGGGAAAAGGTAGTGCAACATGTGCCGCAACAGCATAGCCTCAGTGATTACCCGTGGTGGAAGCCACGTGTGAGGTTACCTGGAAAGATATGAGCCAAAAAGTCAGTTCAGGTATCAAAAGCCATCACGACAGTGACGGTCAAGGGGTGTAAAAGGGAATAAAGGACATACGTTGCGGTTGCTGTAACATGTTTTGATTTCGAGGTTCATAGGCTTACCTAAACAACGATGGTTTGATGGGACTGGAAGTACTTTGATCTTCGTTGCCCAAATTCCAGTACGGTGTACATACGTGGGATATTAGCCCTGTCAGGCATGCCGCAATTGACCTTCTACTCCATCCTCAAGTTGAAAGAGTCCAAACCGAATAATGACCAAACGACCAGGTCATGCCCATTCCACTTCTGAACCAATCTTAATGCAGACCTTCGACGAAGCCAGCATTGACAAGGAATACCAGTTCTACGATGAAGAAGCTGCAAGAGTCAGTCAGAAAATTGACGAGGAGCTCAAGGTATATACATTCTAATTAACTAGTCACTCTTGGTCATCGAGATCTCCAGAGGGACTGGGTGCGCCGCAAGGATGCACAGAGAAGACAAGTCAAGGGTGCGTTCTCTTGAGGAACACTGCCCACTCCGAGTTGACTGTGATCATGCAGTCATGCTTCTTGGCCAGGCAGAATCAGGAAAATCAACACTCCAGAAGCAATTCCAGTTGTACTACGCTCATCATGCCCTCGATCATGAACGTCCCCTGTGGCGTCCAGTCGTGTATTTCAACATACTCAAGGCTGTCCGAATGATTCTCGACGAACTAGACCACGAACTCAACAACCTTTCAATTGATGACTCAGTGGAGGGTCAGGCTATTGCACATGCCCTAGCACCCTTGGGCGACCTGAGTGAGGAATTCTCCAGGCTACGTACTAAGTTAGTGCCTCTAGTTGCGATGGAGGATTCGCTGGCATCCGAACTCAGCGGCGGAGTCGCTGTGACCGGCGGCCGAACTGGTGTGTATGTTCGTGCAGGATGGCAGGCCCTCGTCACTCCTTTATCGCCCAACCGGAGCCGTGCACTTCCTGGTACTGGCGGGCTTTCACCTGCTGTTGCTCAGGTTACCAGCACGGCTTCGAGGACGCTCATT
Organism: Suillus alpinus; assembly: GCA_003316505.1. Lineage (NCBI taxonomy): Eukaryota > Fungi > Basidiomycota > Agaricomycetes > Boletales > Suillaceae > Suillus > Suillus alpinus. Next base: position 20,760 of record QFEX01000435.1, read on the forward strand.
GCTGTTCAAAACGAGATAGATGAGCTTTGGAAGCACCCGGCCGTTCGGATACTCCTCAACAACAGGCGAATCAGGCTTGATGAGTCTGCACCATTGTATGGCGACCCCTCTGGGCCCTTGGTATCCTTCGTTGACTGTCCTTGCAGCTTTCTGGATAACATCAAACGCGTCGCACAGCCTGATTACCTCCCGTCAACGGGTAAAGTGCATACTTGTTCTGAAATTGTTTGCAAATGTTGAACATATGTCTGATCTAGCCGATCTACTCAATGTTCGACTTCAAACGCTCGGTGTGGCCGAGCATTCTTTCGACATAGAACTGTGCGGCTCAAGATACAACTGGTTGATGTACGATGTCGGCGGAGCTGTACGTGTGTGCCTATTTTTTCTTGTTCTATTGTTTGGCTCAACAAGGCGCTTCATTTTTAGCGTGGTCAGGCGAGTTCATGATATTTAATGATCTAAACAGATTTTCCGTCTGACTCCGAACCATCGCATCAGCGCCACGCATGGGTACCCTACTTTGACGATGGTGGGTGTTTTGCTCTCATCGCGTTGCATTTGACGCCCGCGTCCGCGGGCGCCAGACAAATTCATCGTCGGCAATAAGGAATGTTTACTAACTTACCATTTTTCTTGGTTTCGGATAGCAACTGCAATCATCTTTTTAGCGCCAATCAGTGCATTTGATCAAGTATGTCTTTGTGTACTTTCTCCTCATGCACCCATTCATTGAACCTAAAATAGTACCTCGAAGAAGATCCGCGGACAAATAGAGTGGACGACTCGTTGCAACTATTCACAGCCATATGCTCAAACAAACTCCTGAAGAACTCGCATTTGGTTCTGATGCTTAACAAGGTTTTCATTTTTATTTACAGTTTCGACCGCGTGACTGATGGCATGATTGTGTGCAGACTGATTTGCTTAGGAAGAAACTAGAAGCTGGCGTCAAAGTGCGGAAATAGTGAGATTTGGTAATCAATCGTCGCTTGGCTGTGCTCACAGTTCTGTGATAGTATCACATCATACGGCGACCGCCCAAACACCTACGCCGATGTGTCAGAATATTTCAGGGCACACTTTATTCAAGTTCACAGGCGCCATGATATCAGTCGTCGAGCACTGTATGTTGTATGTATAGCCCTTTTTTGTGTCTCGAAGTCACCCTGTTCACTAATATGTCGCCATCCAGCACTTCACCTCTATGCTAGTGAGTTTTCTTGTCATTCGAGGTTTGCACGAAACCTATCAACATAATTCAGGATATCCGGGCAACGCAGGACATCATAGTCAATGGTACGTTCTTACAGACGTCTGCCCCTCACCCAAGTGCTCATAACCGATATGTCAGTGGGAGAGGCTATTATCCGATCACATATTGCAAAGACTGGTCTCGCGTAATTCCCTCCTGGTTAATATTTTCTTCCGAGGATATCGACATAGCACTATGTTTATCTGACTACCTTCCAACATGACATTTCCCTACCGACTAATGATACCTGATCCTTTCTTGCTGACTATTTTACCAACTTCATCTATTGATATCCCGTCCATCATTGTCACATTCCCACATCTCTCAGCCTTGTTGCATATAGAATTTCACTCAGTTGTCTTCCAAGTGAAAGATGCCGGTCCGATGGTGTAGATGAATTTGCACACGCACTTAGCGCCAGTCTAGCTGCCACTCTCACACTGCACCTTTGACTTGCCTGATAAGCAGTTTCAGTCTATGGTGCGCCATTAACATCTCCCGATGTTGTTGATTTTGATCGTTTATGATAACCAAGATCTTCAACGCCTTGTCGACTTAAGAGAACTATCAACAATTGTCGGAACCATGCCGAAGATGAAATGCGTACATTGCGGTGTGGTCCTTGAGCGCTACGAGATGCCACATCATATAAGAAAAGTCCATAGCCCAATGATGCCTGGGCAGCCCAACCTACATGCGCCCGAGACGTCGTTCGGGGAATGGCAAGCCAGGGAACCCGCCCAGCCAGATCCTATCAAGACTCAATCAGAACGCGAATCATTCCAACGGGAGATCCAAGATATTGTGCTTGCATTCACCGCCTTCCCGGATCAGCTGAGACAGGCGTGCAGAGAGAGCATTGGGAACATGCCTGTTCTTGGGGTGAGTCCATCCGCGTTGCATCAGTCAGTTGATGTCATGATTTGCGCTGCCATCAGGCGCTGTACGCGTACACCTTCACGCATCTTCAACTATGCGCTCCAGAGAAGCAAAGGTCGGGATCATATTGTTGGACCACTGATCTGAATTCTCATGCGCAACACCAGTCTCATCGTTGAACTTGAAGACCTAAAGTCGGAGTGGATAAGAGAAGGCGATGTGTGTCTTTCGAATTTGAAGACTATGAAAGACGGGCTTGTCCACATTCTACAGACGGTGTGCAAGGCTTTAGTCAGTGAGGAGTCTACTAAACGGTATGAACAGTCACAAGTTAAGAAGCACCTCTGCAATATTCGCCTGATCAACGGCAACAAACTGCACGACCTCGACATCAATAACATAGCAGCGTTGATCGTCGAGCATACAACATCGAAGGAGCGTGCCTCCGCTTTCTACTCCCAGACTGATGACAACCCACAGTTCATGGTTGAGATACTCCAGAATGTACGTAAGCGCTGGCTTATCGCACAGTTGCCCTTTGACATTTGCAACAGCTACTTGCGGCTCGATCTGAAATTGTGGAAAAATATAGAAAATACTTGGTGAATGCTGTGTTCAAACTTTCCAGGAAATCTGGACGGTTCCCACAGAGTTTGCAACTTTGCCGCATTGAGGACTTAAAACATACCGAATTTCATGGCGGGTTTGGTTTGATCTATCAAGGCAAGCTAAACGGCCGCCTTGTTGCTGTGAAAAAGGTGCTAGAGGGTAAACGTTCCCCGGAACAATTTCATAAAGTCAGTAGTCTTGTTTCGGATCGTGATATCAGTTTACATGGTATCATCCCTCGCAGGTGTTCTCTAACGAAGCGGTGGTTTGGTACTATGTACGACATGCAAACTGTCTTCCATTCTACGGCGTATACGTCTTTGATGACGCTGAGAAGACATGGTGTCTCGTATCCCCCTGGATGACAGACGGTCATGTTAAAGACTTCCTTAAGAGAAAACCTGACACTGACAGACTGCCACTGGTAATTGCTGCTTTATTTTATACCATGAGATCTTGCTTATGGTAGTGGAGATCCTGGATGTTGCACGCGGCCTAGAGTACCTGCACGCAATGGAACCAGCAGTGAGTCATGGCGATCTGAAAGGCGTAAGTGTTTGTGCCATTATAACTATGAATTCTGGAGAGTTCAAGCTTTGCATCTACAGGACAATATCCTGATAACGTCTTCCGGGCGTGCATGCATAGCGGATTTTGGAATTGTAACGGCTCGAGACTCTCATATTCAAATGACCACAACATTATCCGGTGTCCCAGGAACGCTTCATTTTATGGCTCCAGAACTTCTAAACGCACAGAACGCAGCTGATCTCCAGAAGTTGGACAGAAGGCAGTGCGACATGTATGCACTGGCTTGCGTCATTTATCAGGTATGAACAAAAATACAGTTCATTCGCCTTGACCTACAACAAAATTCGCAGATGTATACTGGGATGGTTCCGTTTCAAAACATGAATCCTACGCACTTCGTGCTGGGGAATCGGCGGCCAGACCGGCCACAAAATGTTCAGCAAGTGTTAGACGACTTTATGTGGCAACTCATAGAAGCCCTGTGGAAACATAAAGGGAGAGAACGACCAACAGCAGCACAAGTGTGCAAGCAGATGACTTACAAGATGGATACCGAGAGGAAAGATACCGTGCGCCCGTCCACCGAAATGGAGTGGGATGTAGGGTTTTTGGCTGATGCCGCCGTGACGATGGTGACAGAAGATCCTTGCGCGCTTGCGCATACATAGGCAACTCGTATGTCTTGTTGTATATATGTAATATCCTAACTGAAATCTGTGGTAATCGACATGATCACAGCTAGGTCTGATTGATAGCAGTGAGTATCAGTAAATTGATAGTCTAGTCTCCCTCTTGGGTAGACCAATCCATAGAAATCAGGGAGCGCGCGAAGGAGAAGAAGAGAAAGAGCAACTTGCGAATGTCCAAAGCGCAGATCTTTTAAGGGAGCACACAGACCCGGTGATTCACTGGAGAAGATAATCTCTACGTGAATTTAGTTGTCAACGCTCGCAAGTTCGTGATCCACTCCAAAGCGTACCCCTTGCCGTAGTAAGTTCTGTCAAAATGAACAGTTGGCGGGGTGATCCTAGCCAAAATACGACACCATTCGCCCAATACCGAGTTGACTCACTACCAAGTAACAGTAGGTACATGAGGACCGTGGGAATATACAAAAACTTTGTCCGCTGAGGATCATCATCGACTTGGCTAAAATATTCATTGTCATAGCCTTACTCCTCCAAAATGTCGACCAGCGGGCTGAAGGCGATTGCCCCTGTGCCCACCGCGGCAGATTTCTTGGACATTGTCCTGTCCAAGACTCAGCGGAAGACACCTACAGTGAGTCGTTTGAGGATATCATCCAGAGCAATCTAATCATCTTAGTGCTCCAGGTAATCCACAAAAACTTTAAGATCAGCCGCATCCGTAACTTTTACATGCGCAAGGTCAAGTTTACACAGGACACTTTCGATGAAAAACTGGGTGCCATATTGTCAGAGTTCCCCCTACTCGACGTGAGTTAAATCAAGCTCTCCTGGGGGATCTAAAACTCACAATCTTGAGGCAGGACTTACACCCTTTCCTGGCATCACTCATGAATGTATTGTACGACAAAAATCACTACAAACTTGCTTTAGGCCAACTTCGCACCGCTCGACATCTCATCGATCAGGTTGCCAAAGATTACGTCCGACTTCTCAAGTTCGGCGACAGTTTATACCGCTGCAAGCAACTTAAAAGAGCAGCGCTTGGTCGTATGGCCACTATCATGCGCAGACAGAAAGATCCCCTTGCCTACCTTGAGCAAGTCCGCCAACACATTTCCCGTCTTCCCGCTATCGACCCTAACACCCGAACACTACTCATATGCGGCTACCCAAATGTCGGGAAGTCGTCATTTATCAACAAGGTTACGCGTGCGGACGTTGACGTCCAGCCATATGCATTCACAACCAAGTCTCTTTTCATTGGCCATCTAGACTACAAGTACCTGAGGTGGCAGGTTATCGATACCCCTGGAATTTTGGATCACCCACTGGAGGAGATGAACACGATTGAAATGCAGAGTATCACGGCTCTTGCACACCTCAAGAGCTGCGTGTTGTATTTTATGGACCTGAGTGAACAGTGTGGTTACACCGTGGAGGCTCAAGTGCGTATTGCAGCATACATTCTGCGTCTGGACTACATGTCAATTTTCTTCCGCAGTGTAAATTGTTCCATTCCATCAAGCCTCTATTTAATGGCAAGCCCACGATGCTTGTCATCAACAAAATCGACGTGACTCGCCTTGAGGATCTCACGCCTGAGAATCGCGCCCTCGTCCAAGAAATC
>QFEX01000440.1:525-32694 GCA_003316505.1 Suillus alpinus
AGAACAAGAGCGGGAAGGTCCCCGCCTTGAACCCTGACCCAGAAGAAGAAACACCGATGAAACCCTCCGATTTTGATACCATGGAAGACGTCTGGGTTGGCAAAGTCGATTTTGCTCCCACACTAGATGAAGTAGCAACATATCCCCTCCGCGACGATGAAGTACTCATTGAGTATGCCTTTGACGGCACCAATGTTAGACTAATCGAAAATTTGATCTTCGACTCTCCTCCGACTCGTGACGGCACTTCCCAGAAAGATATTCGCCGAGCCGCTCGCCGCACCCCTCTCCGAAATGTATGGGTTCTAGCAGAATCCCATGAAGAGGAATACACTAAGACAAGCAATAAAGCTCAAGAGTTCGCCATGAAAGGAGAACAAGAGAAAAAGAAGAAGAGCTTTGAGGAACTTGTTCCCAAGCACCTCCATGATTTCCATGATGTTTTCGCCAAAGACGGCTTAAACAAACTCCCTCCATCCCGACCAGGAGTTGACCACCGCATCGAAACGAAACCCGGATACATTCCGAAGTCCGCCAGGAACTACCCGCTCTCTCCGAAAGAGACAGAAGCTGTCAAAGCTTTCATCGACGAACATGTCGCGAAAGATTTTATCACACCTTCGAAGTCACCTCAAGCAAGTGGCTTCTTCTTTGTAGGAAAGAAAGACGGCGCTCTCCGACCCTGCCAGGACTATAGATACATCAACGAATGGACGGTCAAGAATGCATATCCGCTTCCCCTGATCCCTCCCTTGATCGCCAAGCTTCGCGACGCGAAATACTTCACCAAGATGGATGTCCGATCCGGATATAACAACATCCTGATTCACCCCGAAGACCGCCACAAAGCCGCTTTCACGACCTCATTCGGGCTCTTCGAGCCAAAAGTAATGTTCTTTGGATTGTGCAATTCCCCCACCACTTTTCAAGCGTATATGAACAAAATCTTCGCGAACGAGATCAATCTCGGATGGATGATCGTCTACATGGACGACATCTTGATATTCTCAGATACGATTGAAGAAAACCAGGCCCGCGCCAGGATAGTACTGGAGATCCTTAGGAAAGAGACCCTCTTCCTGAAACCCGAGAAGTGTCTGTTCGACACCCAAGAAGTTGACTACCTCGGCATGATAATCCGCCCTGGACAAGTCGCCATGGATACCGCTAAGCTGAAAGGCATAAGCGAATGGCAGACCCCGACAAAAGTAAAAGAAGTCCGATCATTCCTCGGCTTCTGTAACTTCTACAGACACTTCATCTCCCACTACTCCGACATCGCACGACCCCTCCTCGATTTAACGAAGAAAGATGTTCCCTTCCAATGGACGGAAGGATGTGAAACCGCATTCCAGCGGTTGAAAGAGTGTTTTCTCTCCGAACCCGTTTTGAAGAACCCCGACCCCACGAAACAGTTTGCTCTAGCAACTGATGCATCGCTATTCGCGACAGGAGCAGTCCTCCTTCAGACAGATGAGAATGGACTATACCACCCTTGTGGATATCTCTCCCAATCCTTGAATGCCGCAGAACGGAACTACGAGATATACGATCGCGAACTTCTCGCTGTGATTCGCGCCCTCCAAGCATGGAGACACTTCCTAGAAGGAAACCCGCATCCAGTGGTCATATTCACAGACCACAAGAACCTCCTATATTTCCGATCCGCCCAGAAGTTGACCAGGCGACAAGCTCGCTGGCAACTCACCCTCGCCACCTTTGACATCGAATTTCACCATGTAGCAGGAAGCAAACTCGCAGCTCCTGACGCTCTCTCTCGCCGATCCGATCATTCATCTGGAGAACCGGACAATGAAGACAGGACACTCCTCCCCGACAATTTATTTGTCAATCTCCTTGATGCCTCGTTAGCAGACGCTTTCCGAGAAGCTAGTGACCCTAACTCTGACCCGATCATTGACACTGCGACCCGGGCGTTAGATGGCACTTGTGCCCCGCCTATGAAGTCTGCACTCTCTGACTGGAGATTAGAAGATGGCGTCCTCTTTTACAAGGATCGCGCATACACTCCTCCCGCACTCCGACCCCGAATCCTCTCCCTCCATCATGATCATGCAACAGCAGGTCACCCAGGACGATTCAAGACTGAAGAACTGGTTAAGCGTAACCACTGGTGGCCCGGAATGGGCACTTATATTCGAAAATACGTTGAAGGCTGCGCTACATGCCAGCAGATGAAATCTGACACCCACCCGACGACCCCTCCCCTGCACCCGATTCCATCTTCCTCGACCCGACCCTTCTCTCAGGTCTCTGTCGACCTTATCACCGACCTTCCTGAATCCGACGGATTCGACTCAGTCATGGTCGTGGTAGACCATGGTCTTACGAAGGGGGTAATTTTAGCTCCCTGTAACAAAACGATCACCGCAGAAGGAGTAGCGCAGCTATTCTTCGAGAAAGTTTTCCTCAGATTCGGTCTTTACGACAAGATTATCTCTGATAGAGGCCCGCAATTTGCCTCAAAGCTTGCAAAAGAGCTTGGACGACTCCTTGACTATGACATTGCCCTTTCCACCGCATACCATCCTCAGACAGATGGCCAGACCGAACGATTGAACCAAGAACTAGAAACCTATCTGCGCATCTATTGCCGCACCACTCCGACCGAATGGGCTAAACACCTACCTATGGCAGAATTTGTCCATAATCATCGCAGACATGACGCCCGCAATGCCTCCCCATTCTTCCTTATGATGGGTTATGAACCACGCGGCATCCCCTACGCATTCCCCGATTCCATAATCCCGACCGCAGAAGACAGACTCCGAAACCTTCAGAAAGCCAGAGAAGAAGCCCTCGCATGTCATAATCTCGCAATGCAACGCATGGCTGAACGATCACACGGAAAGAAGTACGAACCCTGGAAACGCGGAGACAAGGTCTGGCTGTCAGCTACACACCTTATTACACACCTCCCTTCCAGAAAGCTCGCTCCTAAGCGACATGGTCCCTTTGAGATCATTGACGTCCTATCCCCAATCACGTTCAAACTCAGACTACCTCCATCCTGGAGAGTACACCCTGTCTTCCACGCATCTGAACTGTCATCCTACCGTGAAACAGAAATCCACGGCCCGAACTTCACAGAACCTCCTCCCGATCTGATCAATGACGAAGAAGAATATGAACTAGAAGCAATTCTCGCCCACAAAGGCCAGAAAGGACGCCGCAAATACCTTGTCTCGTGGAAAGGCTATCCTAGCTCCGAAAACTCATGGCTTCCCGAAACAGAATTGTCACATGCAGAAGATACCCTTCAAGGCTATAAAGAACGCCTGAAAATCTCTCGAATTCTCGCAGCAGAAACTTCTCGATCATGAATCCCCTCCACCAGAACAACATTCCATTCACCACCCGCATCATCCCCTATATGCATGAAAACTACCACCGATACCTCCTTGACCCTATTGCGCTAGAAGCGCTTAGACAGACACTCCACGATTCCCCACTCCTTGACGCACTCTGGAATGCATTTGTGCAGAACGCTAGAATTCGCAACGCTGTTGCTACCACAGGCACCATTTCCGCCCAGAATTCCTATGCCATCACCATCATCCTTGATACTCAAGCCGAGTTTCTCATGCTCGCATTGGACGAGTCCGATTTTCATGATAGATTAGTCGAGTTTGGTAGAGCCCTTGCTCCCACTAGACCTTCCACCCCCCTCGCCGAAGAAGAACCATCTAGACGATGCCGATTATGTGGCCATTTGAATGGTCATCACCAGAACATTTGCAGATCCTATTGCTGCACCACCTGTCGAGCATACGCTCCAGGACATTTCTCTGAGACTTGCCCATGGCTTGCCATGTTGGTTTAGTAAAGTCGGTGACTTCACGCTTGGAAAACCGGAGCTAATGTTACAGCAACATGAGGCCCCTATCCTTTTTTCCACCTTTCACCTCTTCACAATGTCACACCTTCACCTTGTCATCATGCTTGATGCATTTCCGACCTTCTGTGACAGAAGCTACACGCTTCCTTGATCCCCGTTGACCCTTGACCCTCGGCCTCATGGACACCTCATGTTAAACCCTTACTTCTTGATCCCCGTTGACCCTGAGACCCTTGATCCTCTTATCTTTGACAATGCGTCTACCGCATGTATGACTACCCTTGACCCTTACCACTAGTTCGGTAAACCTGCCCTGAACTCTCTACTTCCTATAAGTAGTCGTTCCATTTGTACTTTATACCTTAACTTGATTCTACTGGATCTTACCTGATTCACTTTGACTTGATCCTCTTGTGTGCGCACTTGAGTTTCTCTGATCACGATCTCCTTTCTCTTGGATCGCTATCCTCGAGTCGATATCCTCTTTCTCTTTAACACGCGTGTCATCGAGTCGTACCGACCTCTCGTCTAGACTTAACCGTCGAACACGAAACCCTTCTTCGGCTGCACGCCTTAGAAGCTTACCTCCCCTTCTGTCATAACCTGACGGCTTCGGCTACCAGGTATACTGACACCTAACCGACACCGATCAACACTCGCGCCAAGTCTCGCGCTTGTGTCTATTCCAGTTACTGTTAGCGTAACAGCCACCACTCATGCATGGTGTTGTATTGCATTTGTCCCAATCCCAAAGTTCAATGTTCATGCAGACTATGAAATGCTCCTCCATGCCCGTCTCTTCCACAAATGTATGGACACAATATTCGCCAGATGCAAAGTTGCCACAAAGATTGGTAAATACATGCCAAACTCCATGGGTTATGTCCAGCACTGCTTTACTCCGCTTGTCGCCTACACAGCCAATCTTCCTGAGGCACAGCTTATTGCTTGTGTCTCGAAGAACGCATCACCGGTCATGATGGCTACTCAAAGCGACTTTGGTAGTGCTCACATCCATCCTCCTTGAACAGACCAACACACCTCACGCTCATCTACAACCTATGCAAACACATTGATCCATGGAGTGTACCGTGCTTCCAAGTCGAAGCTAAATTGTTGATGCTTAGCGGCGTCCATCAACCGTTTTGGAGAGATTGGAGGTTTGCGGATCCTTGTTATATGTTGCCTGGTGAACTCCTTCACACCTGTCATAAATTCTTTGGCGACCATGCTTTAAAATGGTGCAAGGAAGTTATTGGAGAGGAGGAACTTGATGCCCGTTACAAAGCTCATCATAAACAAGTCGGAACACGTCATTTTGGCTCTGGCATCTCTCACATCAGCCAGATGACTTGCCAGGAACATCACGACATTGAACACACCATGATCACCACTATCGCTGGCGCGACAAATGCAACCCCCAATTTTGTCCATGCTATGCATGCCCTCTCTGAATTCTTTTATCAGGCACAAAGTGCCATACACACCGACTTGTCTATCACTTCTATTGTTCAGTCCCTTGACGAATTTCATCACTTGAAACAAGGAATCCTCAATGCCGGTGCTCGGAGAGGCAAGCGTGGAACCATCAACAACTTCCTCATCCTGAAGATGGAGTTGTTTCACAGCTTTGCTGGATCTATCAGAGCTCTTGGTGGTTTGATACAGTACTCAGCAGACATCAGCGAGCAGCTGTTGATTACCCACTGCAAGTTTCCATTCAAAAGGACTAATTGACAAGCCAAGAGTTTTACTTTACAGGTTGTTCAAATTCTCAATTGCAACAAAACCATGCAGTGTTTCAATCTTTACATGCTCCTGCATCTGTACACTTTTCTGCATTACTGAACATTGAGCAACACAATGGACTCAACTTGATGAACGAGCACATCAAAGCACTTATCAAACTGCTTCATGACATGTATGTAATTTCCCATATGCTCCGTGTCGTGAAATGCAATGCTACTTAATGTTACAATGTCAGTGCTCCTATGGGTTCTTCGAAAAAGGCTACCAGTGGCCTTGTCCTCCGCATCAAATGAACATTGACTAAAGGTGAAGGTTCTGTTGTACTCATGTATGTCACTGACACTGATAGCCGGTCATCCCTGAGCGCCGAGTCCGCGTCAATCACTATTATCGCAAAGGAATGGTTGAAACGTGATTTTGGGAATGGTGTCAATTTTCTCGAGGGCATGAACATCCATTAGATACAATTAAATATGGTTACATTACCATTACATTTCAATACAATACCTATATGATTAAATACTCTCGCTCGCTGGCCCGTAATATTATGAATACATTATATTATGGCCCTCAGAGTATTTTAATCGTAATTGGACAGCACTAATACCAACGAGTGTGCAGACGTTGAATTAAGATATGGACATTTTGCATGAATACTTGAGAGCAAGAAGGTGTAGGGGCTGTGATCGTTATCAGGGTACGGGGGGAGTAACACGGGGGATCTGAAGCGGAGAAACGTAACTCTTGAAGTGTTTGCAAAGGGGCTGCATAAGCCTGTTCGTCCGCAGGACCAACTCGTAACAGTCGAAGCTTGTTCCAGCCCAAAACTGGCCGATTGCTTGCATCGATGAATCCTCTGCGTCAGGGCATGGCAATTCCTGAAGCAAAAGACACGATGGTGCAAGCGATGCAACAGCAATACGCTTGTAGACACCCCAGAAGTCGGGTGAAAGTCTCAGGGTCTTCAAACTGGGCCCACAGAAACAATCCAAGAATGGGAAGAAATCTCCATTGAGGAAAACAATTCAGAAGTTGCATAGTACTAATATGCAATGTCTCTGAACAGGGTGAGAGTGTTAGTGTGCGGATGCGTTTTGCAATCCTAGATCTAAGTGCAGGTTCTGAGTAACGGGAGGAGAAAATAATGATGGCTCACTCACTGACAGGTCCCAGCGATCTCGGCTCCCACCATAACAGAAAACGAGTGCATCCAAAGAGTGGAGCTGAGCTCATAGGACGTCCAGGGCAGGGTCTTTAAATGCTCGACACGTTCTTACTAAACCGGCAACCCCAACGCGATCCTCGATATCCTCTTCTTTGCGGATAGGATCATAGACATATTCGAAGATAAGCTGCACAACATATGGGATCCAACGGTGCATCTTTGTTCGAACAGACAACTAACAAAGAGGATTCCAAGTGTGCTCAGTGTTCTAAATTTCACTCCAGGACAGAAATCTCGGCTGCGTCCTCGGATCTGGCTGTGACGGAATAAATAAGTTGTAAGCATACTCAGACGAGTCTCAGTGACTCGACGCAAGGTGGAGACACAGCTTGGACACAGCTGTACCGGGGTTCGGTGTTCAGTAAAAATCGTGACTCGGGCTGTGACAAGCTGTGACAACGTGATCATAAATAAGCGGTACGTGTCTGCCACAAACCTCCACCGCCCACCGCCCACGACATAGACTACCCTTTCCTTTCAACTCTCCCTCTGCACGAAAGCCATAATGAGCAATCTCGAATGGGATAGCAAGACCGTCATTGGATTCAAGGCCAAGGCCCCAAAAGTCACCCGCAATGCGTCCGACTTGAATGGTGAGTAATTATTTGTACTTGAAATACATGTCTGACGAACCCTAAATTTTAGCCGTATGTCATTTTTGCTACCAGATAAATATCTTTAACTAACGACCTCAAAAGGCGCGCAGAACAGGGGCTGTCGTTGCTACTGACAAGAAGGTCACCGCTGGTGGGAACAAAGCCCGTCCAGGTGCGTCTTACACAAGTCAGTCAGTCTCACCCGGATTACTAATCGTGGATGTAGGGCCAGATCACCAACGCATAGCCAAGCTTGACCGCGAGAACGAAGTTGCTCCCCCACCGAAAGTTAACGCAAGTGTCGGCAAGGTCAGTACTCGTCCATCACATGAGCTCTCTCTCACAACACACACAGGCTATCCAAACCGCTCGCATGGAGAAGCAACTGACTCAGAAAGACCTGGCCCAGAAAACGAACGAGAAGCCTTCTGTAATCCAGGACTACGAATCCGGAAAGGCTATTCCTAATGCTCAAGTCCTCAGCAAGTTCGAGAGGATTCTGGGTGTCAAGCTTCGTGGTGAGTATAGTTGGCCCATGGCCAAGCACTATTCGGAAATAACGTTATGCGTTCACAGGTGCAGATATTGGAAAGAAACTGGAGGGGCCGAAAAAGTCGTAATTTGACCCCTCCGTCATCGCATTATATCGACCCATACCGGTGTGAATTGCTATCACATATGTAGTTCTGTCTGTCATCACTAGATTTTTTCACAATATTGTACTGGACATCATTTGCAAACGTTTTTGAGCGTAATGGAAATTGAAAGAAGATAAAGCAGCTACCGGGCAACAAGAGAACGTGATACATGAACCCCACTTCGATAATATTATGAGCCCTGTTCTGCGTCTGGTGCCCCCTGTATCTCTTGAGATGAGCGTGGACACATGAACGGCGAACGAAAGAACTGACATAAGTAATATAATCCGCACTCTCACAAGCCTTGTACTCTTTGAGCAGCTCCTCTGCAGTCGCCCTGATGCCACTAGTAAATGAAGTCCCTGGTTGTAGACTTCAAGAGTCACTTGCCTCGCATCATCAAATTCTTCCAGTCCATTCTCGAACATCTTCTCTTTCTTGTATTGTTCCAAAAATGCATTTCGTTTGCGTAGCCGGTCGAACTGATCGAGCATCCGCTTGAATAGCTACAGAAAAACAATGTTAGCATCGAGTGAAGACGTACGCAGATGCCTTCCTACCGAAGCAATGCTTGTGTGGTTCGCAAGCATGAGCCCACTGACGCGGTGATTTGTCGTGACATATGGCGAACGACGTGTCAAAGCCACTTGTATCGATGCTGGTCCCCAAGGTATAAAGTTCGCAAGTTGGCGTTCTCGTATCCGCAGAAGCGATTGGTGAACCTACGTACCAGACTGAGTGAGCAGAGCGTCAAATGAACAAGAAATGACGAGTCGCACGTCAGTTGGGTCGACATCTCCTTGGATGATATTCAAAATCGAGATGTAGCAGGCTGTTTTGCTTGGTGTTGTGGACACCATGCGGTTCTTTGGCTGAAGCAAACGCCGCATGACATCAAGGACAGTTGTTCTGCGAATTGGTTTTGCCTGATAATACAGGCGACAAGTAAATTTGTGCACCAAAGACATAGAGGAGCACGGACCTTGTCGATTTGATCACTCGTGAAGGGCGTATACGAGGTCATGAGGAAGTGGCATCGAGGCGTTGGTATGAGCGAGGCTATTATACCCACAAGATCGTTGTTCATATACCCTGGATATCGAAGTGTCTGCGTGCTCGCAGCCATGACTGTAGAGACCTTTGGCAACAATCAGAGCAATCAAACAACACCACCCCGATTGTGCACTCACGAGCTGATTTGTCTGGTCAAAGGTAGGCGTCTGGACGTGCAGCCGATCTGCCGATATCCGCGCCAGTGCGCCGTTGTCCAGGACAACGACCGAGTCGGCGTGGTTCGTTAGACGCTTAAGGGTAAGGAGGGAGTTGTAAGGCTGCACCACGACATCACCCTCGTTGGCGTTCGGGAAAACGGAGTATGTTTGGATGAGCTTTTTGGGGAACTTATCATTCAGGCGCTCGAGGATGAAGGAGCCAAATCCTGAGCCCGTGCCGCCGGCTATTGAATGCATGAGCATGAAGCCCTGTGAGACAGCTCATGAGGATCTACAAAGACCAAGGCGAAGCAGAAGCTGGTGCTCACCTCCAGAGAGTCGCTCCCTTCAGCTTCCCGATCAATCATTTCCATTACCTCCTCATACAGTCTCTCCCCAGAAGCATACCCATGTGCCCAGTTATTTCCAGCACCACCGCCATCTTTCGACATGAAAATATTTTCCGGGTTGTACAAATTTGCCCATGGTGAGGTGAGAATGTTGTTAATAACCTAGACAATGCTGACTGGTTAGGAGATCAGTTGCAACGCATCGTAGGAGCACGTACGCGAGGCTCGAGATCGACGAGGATTGCGCGGGGAATATAATGCTCGTCATCCGCCTGATAGAAGAAAACATCTTTGCGGTCCCCGCCTTCGGTCGCCCATTCCTCGAGGATACCTTCTTTATTGATCCCATGTTCAGCACAGAGGCGTTGCCAGTATACAGCGCCCACTTTTTCAGTCGCTAGATCAGAATGCCTGAAGCTTGAACGAGTTTAGAGAGCTCACCTTGATTACCACATTGTCCGAGCTGGACTGTTACTATTTCGCGGGGCATGGTGGACGCGGGACGCGTTCAAGATTGCATCAAATTCACGCGTCACGCGCGCGTCTGATATCACGGTGCAACTCATTCACACACATTGAGTCATAAAAGCAGAAGAGTTATTAACATTATATGAACCACCTCCTACTAACAACGAAAACATTTGCACGTAGAAAGAGAAGCCAATGATGCAGGTAACTATGTGATTGTGTCTACAGGCCTTGAGCCCAGTGAGTATGTGTATTGTGTCAAATCAAACTTGTGTCATGGAGATAAGCGTGTGGTGGCCTTGAGCCATCCATGCGTGCCGACGAGATAGATCCCTTGGGTGGATGTTGTTGTGCGCTACAGGACGAGCAGGGACGAGCTGCTGAGTTTGGTTCAGTTATTGTAAGACCCAAGGCGACAGATGCGTAAAGATGAGCACCATGCTAGGTGCGCGCCGGTTGATGCTTGACATCAGCATTGGTCGGGGTGGAGTGAGGTGAGGGTAGCGCAATTGAAAGCAGAGATGAAACGAGACGAGGTGAGAAGAATTTTCTGTGGAAAGTCCGTAATAGCCCATTGATTACCAAAAGGAAAGGTCTCGGAGATGATTAGCGTCTCCCAACTCCACGACGAGGGAGCTTCTTGATTTGTCTTCCATCAGGTTGAGGCGCAGCACCGATGGTAAATAGGGCACCCCCGCCAGATGAGGCGGCAGCAGGAGCAAATGAATTCGGCGTTGCAGCTGGCGCTGCACCACTCGACTGACCGAACGCGAACGCACCTCCTGAGGGCTGTGGAAGCCCGCCGGCAGGGGTAGCCGGCGACGCAGGCTGACTGCCCCCGAACGCAAATGAAGGAGCAGCAGGCTGCGCAGACGTGGGTGTGCCAAAAGAGAACGAAGTCGCTGGGCGATTAAATGTCGACGGGCTTGATGGTGCTGATGATGTACTTTGCTGCTGCCCAAATGCATTGCTTGCGGTCTGGCCGAACCCGAACCCTGGGGTCGGCGCCACACTCGGCGGTGCTGCCTGCGTAAATGAGAACGGCGCCGCAGATGCTGGGGCAGTCGTTTCAGGTGCACTCTGCCCAAATCCAAAGCCCGAACCAGAAGGCTGACCAAACCCGGAGCCAAACGCCATCCCCAGCTTATCCTTGTCCTCTGGCTTCGTGAATGGATTGGCACTAGCCGTGCCAAATCCAAATCCAGGGCCTGTTGCCGTAGCAGGGCTCTGTGCGAAGAGGGTGCTTCCTGCGGGGGTGCTGCTAGCACCAGTAAAAGAAGAGAAATCGAGTGTTGGCCGTTCTGGCGCCTTCCCGTTGGTATTCATATCACGACTCGGGCTCTCGTCCATACTGATTTCCTGGTCTGCTTTTGGTGGAGTGGCAGGACGCGCGGGTACAGGAGCAGGAGCAGGCTGCCCAAAATTGAAGGGTTTGCTCGTGTCAGCGGCATTGCTGCCCGCATTTGCATGCCCGAAGCTGAATGGCGTGGCTGTAGCAGTAGGTGGGGCAGGAGAAGGGGTGCCAAAGGTGAATGACTTCTTCTCAGCTGGAGCAGGTGAGGCAGACGCAAATGAGAATGATGTAGGGACCGATGTAGGTTTCTCCTCTGCGGGCGCAGTGGTGGGGCGTGCGCTGAACGGGAATCCAGTCGCCGTGGTCGTGCCTTGCGTCCCGAAAAACGGTTTGGGAACCTCAATCACGGGAGCAGGAGCGGGCACAGGAGCAGGGGACGTAGAAGGCGCAGGTCCACCAAATGAGAAAGCACTCTTCGATGGCTCTGTCAATGCAGGTGTCGACGCAGGTTCACCGAAAGAGAATGCATGTTTGGATGGCTCAGCTGCAGGTGCAGAAACAGCGAGAGTGCCAAAGCTGAATGGGGTGGCTCCGAAGAGCGATGGAGGTTTGCTTGCTTCATTCTCCGCTGGTTTTGGAGCTTCACTGGCAGGTGCAGGTGGAGCACCAAACGAGAATGGCGAAGAGGACGGTGCAGGGGTAGAGGCATATGGCGGTGGAGGAGAAGGGATGGGGGAAGCGACAGGCGTCACCTCTATAGCAGCAGGCGTTGCTTTTGGTACTGGTGCACCAAATGCCGTGCCAGCGCTAGTGGAAGAAGGGCCGAAGATTGAGGTACTTGCAGACGCAGGAGCTGCTCCGAATATATGACTCGTAGCAGGTGCAGCGGATGGTGTAGCAGGTACTTGAGGAACAGTTACAGGCGTACCAAACAAGGAAGCAGACGCCTCAGCGACCTTTGGAGCCTCTGAAACTTGAGCTGGAGCTGATGTGGGTGCGAGAACAGGAGGAGGTGCGCCAAAAGATCCCGAGTGAGTAGTGACGGCCAACGGTTTGATATATGCAGCCGTATTAGCAAAGAAATTGGGAATACTAGAGGCAGTCGTGGGAAGGGCAGCTGTAATGGATGCGGGCTCAGTACGTGCCTCTGACTTGGACGCCTGTGGGGTAGGAGGAACAAACGAAATGGTAGGGACTGCTGGAGCAGGGTCTGTAGAGGGCTCGAGTGCTGAGACTGGCTTGGCTGCAGGCACAGTTGGTTTAGGCAATGAAAATGGGAGCGCACTGATGGGAGGTTCTTTTGCACCTGTGACATCGTGAGGTATGGGGGTCTGCGAAAATGATGAGATCGTGTATTCATGCGTACAACAAAAAATTACCTCTTTTGCAAACGTGAACCCAGGAGGGATTTCGAATACGGGTGCTTTCTTTGCGGCCTCCTCAAGTGCAACTCTGTCCTCATCCATAACGTCCTCGTCATCTTCAAACGCCGCAGAGAACCTGTTTGTTCGCTTTGCTGACGGGCGCTCAATGTGATTGCGCATGCGCGAGCGTCCAACGCGAAGAGACGACATCTCCCGTGTAGCGCTGAGCTTCGGCTCGAATGCAGGGGCCTTCGGAACCGCGGGAACCTCCATCTGCATCTTACGCCGTGCCTCTTCCACCTGTGCTTTCTTTTGCTGTTCGCTTACCCTCTCAGCCTCGGCTTCAGCACTCTCGTCCTCCTCCATTGCCCGCTCTTTCTCTGTCTCTCGGTCAGCTTCCTCATGTGCTCGCACCGCCTCCTCTTCCCATTTCCTCCTTGCCAACCATTTCTTCATGCCACCCTCGCCCGCATATGGCTTTGTCCCATTGACACCATCTCGATCCTTCATCTTGTTCTTGCCTTTCCCCTTCTTCCGCTCTCGGTCCCGGTCATGCATGAGAGTGATAGGGCGGTTCTTCTTGGGTATAAAGGTGTCCGGGATCGGTGCACCCTTAAGGCGCGAGGGAAGAAGGGGAGTTTTGTATACCTCTAGCTCATGTAGGGCCTTCTCGGCGGGGTTGATCGGCCAAAGATGGGCTATTGCAAGATAATCAATTATCAAATGACTATTGAGAATGTGGGCATACGCACGAGCAGAGATATCTGTCATGGATCCAGTGCCAAACAGAACGGATCCCCGTCGGACAGGTGAATGGGTTTGCTGAGAAATTCGTGTCAAAAGTATGTCCACGACGGGAGAGAAGAAAAGAAGAAGAAAAAAAGAGAAAAATCAGAGATGATCCTCACCTTACGTTGAGAGTCTAATAATGAACCAAGAGTGGCTTGTCTGGCCATTTCCGCTGTACTGGACTTCTGTAAGCCGGGCGGGGGCTTGACAAACATGGGGTTTGACATCAATACCGTAAGTGGTGGCGGCTCGGTTTTATCGCGCTCCCGGCGAGGGGGAATGACGGGGCCAAAATCAGAACCCGAGGGCTGGGGTGTGACAGACGTACGCATACGAAGGTTTGACATGGACGGTTCCCTGCTGATGGACATCGCATCTTTCTCCTCGGTGAGATCAAGCATAGTCGGGGCTGGCTGCAGCCGGGCTGGCGACCCGGAGTAGCCCAGCCCAGATGGAGGATCAAGAGACATAGTACGCACAGACGGCTGTGCCTTGAGCTGTGATCCACTTGGGTAAGGGGACATCGTGCGTCTATTACGGGGTGTGGCAGTAGGTACACGGAGAGCTTTTCGTGGCGACGGCGAAACATGACGCTGATTTTGAATGCGTGCACCTTCAGATGCTTTATGGTGCTGCCTGAAGACTGATCTAGGAGGATCAAGGTACGGTTGCTTATCTCTGTTGGGGCTGCCCATTCTCATTCTCTTGGTCCGTTGCTCTGAGTCTGAATCCTCGTCATCGCGGATTTGTTCAGAGGCAATGGGCAGCCGCCTTCGTTTTCCTCTGGCATCGCTGTCGCCAAAATCTTCCTCGCTGCCGCCAAACCATGAGAGTGGGGCAGTGACGATGTTCTTGATGGCGCCAAAGAAGGAATTTTTGCGTCCTAACGTTGGTGGAGGGAGATGGGCCTGTGTTTGGGTATAGGTACTCATCACTGTCTGCGTTGACGAGAACAGTTTTGATCCAGTGGTCGCTGTCGTCCCGTGCGCACCAACTGACAATGTCTACAGCGTGGAGAACCCTCACGGGATGCAAATTTGCTCCGTTTCATCCGCACAAAAACACGAATGAGGCGATACTCTCCCACGATCACACACTTACGTAGAAACACGCCTATAAGGAACTGAATCATTGATGTCAATGATCTGCTAAGTAGCCAACTGCTGCATAGCAGACAGTAAGAATCTGACAGCATGTATTCAAGAAGTGCGTTTAACTTGGCTGCTCGAAATTTGCGCTCTTTATCACACCCGACACGACGAATACATGCCAGCATACGTGTATTCGCGGACACACCACTGGCAGAGACAGTGAGCACATCCAAATTGGATGGGGACGTAAGTGGCTTCGCTACCAGGGGTTCTCAATGCTAATCATTATCTATAGTCTCAAGAACGATGGTTGTTCATCGACTCCGTCTTCCCCATTCGCCTCGGTATCTGGGAGTTCGTACCACCCAACTACACCTCCCTACCTTAACTGAACCCATGCAGCCTTCGACACTACATTGGCATATTACGCGAGGAAACCCTCTTGGAGCGCTTGCATGAACGTCTCGAGACCGTAAAGACGCATGAATTCCACGTCCGCGAGCTCCAGCCATATCTGAAGGACGGCGGTGTCTTTGTGCGCTTCACTTATACTGCTCGTGATCACCAGAACGCGCTCGAAATGCTTCAAACGGATCTCCAACTTGAAGCTACCAAGCATGGCGGTCTCCCCTCTTGGTCGGGACTTAATTACTGCAATATCTGGCTCGTGAAGGGGGAGCCGTTTCTCGAGGTGCGTTTTCGCAAGTAGAAGTTGCTTGGCGAGAATGCAAACGACACGATCAGGATATGGACCGATACCCGTCAGGAATCATCCACGTTTCTTTCCAGGGCCCAGATGTTCCTGAAGAAGCCTTGTATAGTCTGTTTCGAGTGAGTCCACTCGTTTATTAGTTTATTTCCCCTTATGTCATGCTAGCCATGCGGCCGAATACACAATATTACCGCTCCTATGCCCGTTCCCGCAGGTATGCTCCGCTCCTCTGATATCCTGTTCCACCGCGTACGCTCTGCCACTGTCGCACGGAACACCGTCCATGGATACACATTCTCCGATGGCGGTGGGACAACACGCCTGAGGACTGTATACCAACACCCCATCCGGGCCCATGCAATCAGGGACTGGCTGACTTCGCATCCCAGGATCGTGTTGCCGATCATATTTTTTTTACTTGGCACATTGACTTACACTGTGGGTGAATGACTTTACGATTTTTTCATGAGCTAGACATACAGTTGTTTAGATATTCGATCCCATAAGAGTCTTCTCTGTTGAAGGGAAGATGCTTAATTGGTTCGACCATCGTGGTCAGTATTTTTAATCACGGTCATCGAACATACCAACCAATTTCTTTCATTTCAGAATACAAGCTATATAAATGGCTTCGTGCGAATGCCTTGGACCGGTTCTCCCTCACGAGCTTCGGCTATGAAGACGTCTCTCCACAGGGAGACATCTGGAAGGAACGCAAGGATGCAGAAAGCGCTGTGCGGAGCTATCTCTCCGACCTACCTTGTAAGTTTCTCGCTTATTTTCCAATGTAAAACCTCTGACAATTTGAATAGCTACAGTTGCATTCGTGCATGGTCCCCAGGGCAGCGGCAAATCGAGTATGCTTGAGGCTATCATCCGCGACACTGGCAGGTTTGTAATATGTTCTGTCCATCTACTAGACACAGCTTATCATGATATACAGAAAAGCTTTAGTGATCGATTGTGCTGACCTCAATAGAGCGACATCGGACACGCGTCTCGTTTCGGCACTCGCACAGCAGACCGGCTACAGACCGATTTTCGCCTTCTTGAACTCCGTCAACAATATGGTAGACATTGCAACCGTTGGCCTCATCGGGCAAAAAGGTCACTCAATCGATTCTTCTCCACTTCATTAACTGAATATATGACGTGTTCTAGCGGGCTTCTCATCCTCCCTTGAAGACCAGCTGAAACGAATTCTCGAAGTCACAGGCACAGCACTGAAGAAAGTCAATCATTCTCTTCGCGCTTCTGCACAGCGCGCTGTTAAAGTAGCACAAGACGCTGAAGCACGACAAGCTGAGGAGGCACGGACTCGCGCCCGTATTCGTGCCGGGACATGGCATGATCCACGGCTGGATTGCGTCGCCGGGAACGGCATCATAAGCGAGCTTGGCGTGGGCGACGAGTTGCTAGAGGGCGCCGACGGCGAGTTTGCGAGCTTCGATGCGATGGAGAAAGATGTCGGAAACTCGAATGGTGGAGGGGAGAAGACGAGCGAGGAGCTAGCAAGACAACACCGGAACGCGGAGGACGTGCAAGCTGTGCGTACGCTGCCGATTGTAGTCATCAAGAACTATGCAGCACGGGGAGGTGCATACAAGGAGGAACTTCTCAGTGTTTTGGCGCATTGGGCAGCGTCCCTCGCTGAGAACCAGGTGATTAGCGTCACTCACTTGTCAATTGTGCGGCTCCTAACGTCCTTCGAGATTGCCCATGTTATCGTGGTCAGCGACAACCGCGAAAACGCAAAGCTGCTTGCCCGAGGTGTGTTCAATATTTATATCTCTATGAGGCATTGTTAACATGGCGTTGCAGCGCTGCCTTCTAAGCCATTGAACTCTATTGCCCTTTATGATGCTGATGCCCCCACTGCACTTTCCTTTGTTCGCCGACGCCTGCACGATATTGGTATTACATCGAATCTCACACCTGCACAAAAGAAGGCCATAGAGCGCCTTGGCGGCCGCACGAGCGACCTTGAACGTGTGAGTTATCTTGTTGCCTCCTTTAATGTGCAGATTACTAACACTCCCCTCTCGCGTATAGTTAATCCACAAAGTGTCTAGTGGTCAAGGCATCGAGGAAGCGGTAGAAGACATCGTCGCTAGCGGTGTCGGAGAACTGAGGAAGAAGGCCTTTGGAGAGGACATCGACGACGCTAAGAGTTTGGCGTGGTCCAGGGAGCAGGCGTGGACCGTGCTCAAGCAGCTGGCACGCAAAGCTGAGGTACTCAACCTCATGTGCTGGACGATAGTTTGCTCATCCTCCTTGTCAGCTGCCGTATTACGAAGTATTACTCGATGCACCCTTCAAGGGAGACGAGCTGCCGCTTCGTGCCATGGAACATGCTGAGATCATATCTATCAGCACGCAACACGGTGCTGTCGATCATTTACACTAAAGACAGCCATCTAATACCTTTTTTAGGCCGACCGTCCACGATACGTCCCGGAAGGCCCGTGTTCAAAAATGTCTTTGAGAGACTTGTGAACGGTAACGGGCAATGTGATTGTTATCTACTTTCCCCTCACTGATGATACGTTAGACCCCGTCTTCCAAGCCACACAAGACATCGCGCTCAACGACAAACTTATCTCGAGCGCAGACAGTACCGTTCGTACATGCGAATCCGAACTTAGCACGCTTCAGGACCTCGTAAAAGCGGAGCGGTCGTTCTGGTGGTTCAGGCGTAAGGCAACATCCGAGCGAAAGGATTACTTGTTGAAGAAGATGCGTTCTGCACAGACCAAGATTCAGACTCTGGAGAAGCGGAACGCTGAGTTGAAGCGAGCATTGGTGAAGGGGGTTTGATTATATAGCGTCGTACGCTGAATGTTTCACGTTCATATGCTATTTAAATAAGAGGTCCACGAACCCTAGTTCATGCAGGCCAGGTCTGAAACGTCTGTTACGTGCGCCTAGTATAGACTATGGCCGACCTGGCAAATTGTTCTGTCAGTCCAATACTGCGACTGACACCCTGTTAATCTACAGGTACTTCCACGGCTAGGAAGCGTGCATAGAATGGTGACTCGGTACACAGGATCATTATTTGCGCTACTGCATTCTTCTCGACCACTGCCTTCCCCCCTGGCCAACTTCCAACTGTGCTTCCGAGCTAACAAATGTTTCCAGCTACACATTTACTATCTCCCACTTCTCCTTCGTTCCCTGAAGCCAATCCGGAGACGAACTGTCCAGAGTGCAATGACATTGTATGATTGCGTCGGGAATAAGGAAGGACAGCACGCGACGATCACATAATCATCGATAGGGGATGAAAATTGTGTGATGTTTTGATTGACAGCGTCGACTGGAGGCGTTTCTATAATGTCACTTGTGGCGGCAGTGTGTTAAAAGAGATGTGACTCCCTCAAAGCTCACTAACGGAGTGATGGGCTAGTCCCCCCCGACCACCCGAGTCGATTTTCCGTAGGCGTGTACGAGACAGGGCCATCTCTTTGAGGAAGGGATCATTGACATATGTGGAGCATATATCCGCAAGATTTAAATGGTCGAGTCTCTTGAATGATAGGAGCAGTTGCAACACATTATCGTATAGTACCTCCTTCAAGGTCAACCTCAGCTCTAAAAGTTCCTCGGGATGCAGGAAGCATGCTTGTATGAGCAAGAAGAAATGGTCGATTTTTTGGTCATGGCCCTGGCAGAAAAGGTGCAGACGTCGAGCCGAGAAGTAGACGTTTTGGAAGAATGCGTGAAAGTATGAAGGTGAAGGGGCTGAGATCGTCACAGAACGGGGACAGAGAAATCCAATACCGGGCATCTGAGATCTGAAACAGAGAAACGCAACTCTCTGGAAGCGTTTGCAAAGAGGCTGCGTGCGCCAAAGTCGTTCGTCCACAGAACCAACCTGTAACAGTCGAAGCTTATTCCAGCCCACAACTGCCTTACTGATTGCTTGCATCGACGAATCTGCTGCGTGAACGTAGATGAATTCCTTCAGCAAAGGGCACGATGGTGCAAGCGATGCAACGGCAACACACTTGCGGGTACCCCACGATGATGGTGAAAGCCTGAGGGTCGTCAAATTGGGCCCACAGAAACAACGCAAGAAAGGGAAGAAGTCACCACGATTAGACAACCAAGTCAAAACTTTGAGGTTTGGAAGGAGTCCTGGAAGAGGAAAACAGCTCAGAACTTGCAAAGTGCTAATATCCCAAAATGATGTGAGATTTTTAGTGGGTGGATGCGTTCAATACGCCAGTCCGCATACAACGGACGATCCCAGACCTACTAGTAAGTGCTTGATCTGAAGGAGAGAATACATGATGGCTCATTGATCTCCCACCGGAGCAGAGGACAAGTGCATCCAAAGATCCAGGGTAGGGTCTGAATCCGCAGATTTGAATAGAACGAACAAGAAGAATAAAATGGAAACACATAACCCTAGCACGAACAGACAAGTGACTCGACAGCGTCGACACAAACATTCAAATCTGCAAATCAGTCTTAGTTGAAATAGGAAGGCAAAGGCTTCGATTTATAACATGAACAAACAACGCTCAGTTATTCAAACTACGGTGGACACTTACTAGCACCTGGCCTACCACAGTTCATATACGATCCACTCTTGTAGCGAACATGGATGCACAAGGACATCTTTTGTCACTGAAAGTGATGCGGGTATCTGTGCGTGGATCATCTTTCAGCGCGGGACGTGGTGATCAATGCTGCTTAATGACAGAGACCATCGCTAGCTAGTGCATGGCAGCCCTTCTATTCCAGCTCCCCTTCATTCTCTGCCCACTCTACTGCGTCCATTCTCTCTCTGCAAGGAAAAACACCTCTCCCAGGCCACCCCAAGACCCTACGGGATCTCACTCAGGCATCTGAGTTCCTCACACTGCCCGCCTCATTCGGAGCCATTCAGCTAGGCGAAACATTCTCCAGTTGCATATGCATCAACAATGAGACAAACGTCGACATCGAGGGTGTTAGCGTCCGCGTTGAGATTCAGACAGCAAACTCCAAGATACTGGTGGCTGAACTGGGTGGCCCGGGCTTCAAGCTCGCAGTAGGAGATTCACTGGAATATGTAGTCCATCACGAGGTGAAGGAGTTAGGCCACCATGTTCTGGCTTGTTTCGTCTCGTACCACCTTCCTCCGTCATACCGACACGCCCCTGGTGATAGTGATCCCTCCAATGAAGCAACCTTCCGCAAGTTTTACAAGTTTGCTGTACGTATCGCTCCCAGCAGGGCTTCTAGTGATTTAAACAATTCAACTGAAAACGTGCTAGGTCACGAATCCTCTATCTGTAAAGACAAAGGTACACACACCTCGATCTCCGTCGGCATTGATGACTTCGTCAGAGCGCGAGAAAGTGTTTCTTGAGGTCCACATTCAGAATATGACACAAGACGCGATGTGGTTTGAGCACATGGAGTTTGAATGCGCGGAGGGATGGAGCGTTGCTGACGCTAACACGATACCCAGTGCAGATGATGATAAGGATCAGAGATTGTTCTCTGATTCGATGGCTCTCATGCAACCACAAGCCATCCGACAGTACATCTATATCCTGACTCCAACATTGTTTTCCTCGTTTCCTGCCGTTCATCCAGCAGGCAGTGTCATCCCTCTCGGTAGACTTGACATCTCATGGCGTTCTCAGTTCGGCGAGCCTGGCCGTTTATTAACTTCGGTGGGATCACAGTCCTGAATAGTAGTTTCAACACTCACTTTTGACACCTAGATGCTGTCCCGTCGATTTTCTGGCCCTCCTCCAGCTTCAGCTCCAAACCCAAACCAAGCTCCAGCACCCCCACTCCAGCACCCTGTCTCAGCGCTTCCACCTTATCTTCAGCGCACGCTGCCAAGTGCGCCATCCTCGCCCGCCCGACCACGATCTCCGCAACTCCCCCCTTCTCGGCCTAGTTCCCCAACCCCAGCTCCGTACAGACCAGGCTCACCATTTCGTACACGCCCGATGTCTGGCCCTTCGCGTCCGCAATCACCCGCAGCCGGATCTATATCTAACGTGTCTGTCGCACCAAATCACCAACAACCAGCACCACTGGTGCCTGCTCACGTATCGGCCGTCGAGGTTGATGTTATCATAAATCACATTCCCAGGGACTCTGTCGCTGTTGAGCAGCCGTTCAAGATCGCTTTCACTGCTACCGTTTCTGCCGCTCTACCAAAGGCCGAGGGGAAACAAAGGGTCATCTCTCTTGCTGTACAACATCTTCAGTATCCAGTTTCTACAGCGATTGCATACCCTGAACCATCGCAGGCCACCGAGACCATTAGCTCGCGGTTCTCTTCCCTCGGCCTCACTTCTGCAACGTCAACGCTTGTCACCCCTGTACAAAGTTCCCCCAACATGGCAAGCGATAATCCCTTGGTTGTCTCGCCAGAGAAGATGCTCGCACATGGTGGACTACCCACTCTGCCTTCCCCTTACTTCGAGTTTGCTGACGAGGAGAAACGCACAAAGCTGAAGGGCTGCGTATTTGTTGGGTCCTCCACACAGGTCCTGTCCCCGATTACGCTCACCAATTCCAGTCACGACAGTCATCATGAGGACCCATCGGATGATTACGTAAAGAAGGTAGAGGGTAGTCAAGAGTTTGAACTTACCTTCCTGCCTGTGCAGACTGGATTTGTGCGAGCGGGCGGCCTGCGCATCCTACTGGTTAGGGATGAGCTCATAGATGTTGGTGCAGATCAGGCTATTTATCACTTAGGGTCCGGCACAATGGAAGCAAGGACAATGAAAGAGTTAGATGTAGTTGCTGAACTTTGGGTTCATTCATGATTTATTCATTGTTGCAGAGTCAAGTGGAACCAAGATAGAACCTGATAGAACTCTTTCTATTTGAATTGTGCTCTTTGTTCTCGTTTTACGCGTTGGGAAGTTGTGATCAAATCCCAGAGCACCTGCACCGGACAAAAAAAGCTGCAAGACAAAACACACAGCAATGCATTAAGAGGGAATCGAACCCCCGGCGGGTCGATGGCAACGACCCAGGTTACCACTACCCCATTAATGCTTGTGAAATACAACGTCAGAAATCCTCCATGTGGCCATCAGCGGCAAATATTAGAGCGTTTGCGCTGGAGGTCTAGGGAGGATCACCAAGATCAATCACTGAATGGCCTCATAATAAAGGCGCTAGTTTGCAGTCGCACATTCACCTTCACTAATTAGAGACTCGTTAAGTATTGATGTAAATAATCTACTTCCGTCCAGATCGACGCTTTTCTTTCGCTTTTTCTCTATCCATGGCCTTTTGTTCAGCTCTCTCGCCTTCCAATGATGAAAACGCTTTATTCATGTGGTCCTTGTAAGCGCGATCCTTTTCGGCCTGTTGCTTGTGCTCTACAGCTGCCAAGAACTTCGCATCCTTTCTGAGCTCGCGAATGGCTCCCTTCTTCTCCTGCTTGAGCTGGTAGCGAAGCTTTGAGGCTTCGTTGCGTTCATGATCTGGATCTTGCCGCCGCAGATAAGAGGAGGACCTTGACTCAAACTTGGGTATATATGTTGGGATTGGAATTGGTTTGTGGGCCTGAAGTAGAAGAGGTCTGCGAGCTTGACGAGCAAACTTCAATAACCTGGTGAGCTTGTCTTGCAAAGAGGAGGCTTGCGTCTAAAATTATGGTTAGTCCGCGTTTTGCACCATGATTGCATCGACTCACTCGAACCCCCTCCGAAAGTTTTGCGATGTCGAGCTTCGTCAGGATATCTAGAACTGGTTGATAGAGCTCAATAAAACCGTCAAGGCTCTTGTACATTTCTGAAAACCGATCCAGAAGGCGAAAAGCGAGGCCTAGCAGATCAAGTTTATCCTGCTCCTTATAATGAACGTCAGTCAGGAGCCGATGGAGGTTTGGCGTGTGGAAGTCGAGATGTTTGGACTTCTTGACGTCGATCGCGAGGGGTGCACAGAGATCTGACCGGAAGTCGGGGGAAGGAAATGAACCGGGTATTGATGCAACATTTTTAAGAGAGCTCGGAGCTAGGTGCAAGACGGCGTTGATAGAAAAGTTAACGGCTTCTGGGACCAGGCGTTTGGATAATTCCTCGTACTGAAGGAAGATGGAAGATAAGAAGAGCCCACTCGTTACGTCCGTTAGTGACCGAACACGAGACAGCCCCAAGTAAGCACCCATGAGAAGCCGTGCAGGTGAAATGACGGGATGGCTCATATCACTACTAGACCATATAACTCCAATGGTGCGCAAGAGGGTCAATTCAGCTGGTCCCGGCCATGTTCTTACACCCAGTTCAAGAGCTCCCCGCGATAATCCCCGCTCCAGATTTTTGTGCATCAGCGAGAGTTTCTCCACGAAAATTCCCGCAGATTCGATTGGGTACGAGCGGCAAAGTGCAAAGAGGTGGGGAACAATAGAGTTCAGGAGCGTGAATTGTGGGGCAGGCGGAGATGTGATATAGAGTACGTGGTCAACAAGGACCGATGTCAAGTTCTATAAAGAATGTCAACTGAGTTCACAACTGTCAAAGGAAGACGTTACCTGAAGCTTCACTTTATTTTCTGGGGAAAGGCTTGGGTGGTGTAACGTGCGTATGCGCTGGACCACAGTAGGCACGTCCGTATGATCTATTTCTCCAATAATCTCCAGGAACTCCTCGTGTGACTCAGGGCAAGGAAAAGTGAAGGGCAACTCATATCGAACATTTGGTGGCTTGAGTTTTGCTGACTTCTGGCTGGTCGTTATTTCGTCTGGCTCGCCTCCAGAGGCACTGCCTGCCTCACTGCCAAAGCTTGGTTCACTTCCGTCCTCCGCCTCACTGTTCTCGTCGTCGTCGTCGCTCTCCTCATCCTCGTCCACACCTTCGTCATCATCTTCCTCTTCTTCGCTTTCATCCTCCGCAACCGCCTGGTCGTTTATGTCAACCTCACCTAATCCCGACCCGATACCTCCCAATGATTCGACCCCTACAAAATCGTCCTCGAGGTCGTCGCCCCCACGCTCCCTCTTCCGTTTTCCGTGATTCTTTCCGCCATCATCACTATTTTCTCCATCGTCTCCAAGCATTCTCCGGCTTCGCTGCCTTTCCGCCTTCTCTAAATTCTCCTTCTCCTCAAGCGCAAGCTCGTCTTCAGTTTTTGTCCGATCTTTTGGCTTTGCGCGTTGATCAAACGCGAGTTCGCGAACCTGTCTGTCGTAGTCCATTTGCTCATCTATGTCTATGGAGGGAATGGTAGGCTGGTCTCCAGAACTACCCATAGAAGCCACATTGCTGTCGGTTGTCTGTGCGCCAGGCGTGAAGAGCAGACTTCTCAAGGAATCAAAATCTTCATCGAGTTGATGCCGCATACTCTCCTCTTGCACTTTTTCCAGTTGACGGCGGGCCTGAACCAAAATCAGGAAACTCCAGTAAAAATTCTAATAGGTTACCTTGTGCTCTTTACTTTTGGCGATGAGTTCTGTCATGACTTCCGCTTTTGATTTCTTCCTGTCGGGCTGGAGAAGTGTGAGCGCAATGTTTCTCTCTAAGCTATGAGAGACACGCACGTTGTGACCTGTTTCGTCCTCATCCTTGTCGCCAAACCCGCCAAAGTGTGCCCTCCCCACGATGTCGCGATCCATTTGGCCTTGAACGAGTTTAACAAAAAAAAAAACGTCAATGCATAGCGTAGGAATGCTCACCTTGATCTTCGTCATCTTCGTCTTCATCCATAGGCAAACCAACGTCGTCGAAATCATCTAGATTCGAGAGGCTTTGACCATAGTGTGTGAGCTCTTCTTCGCCCTCGAGATTGAATATGGTTCCTTTGGAAGCTCGCTGCCTTTCTTTCGTGAAACGCTCGAGCATACGTTCCTCAAGAGACATAGAAGGGTCATTTTCACCAAAGCGCCTATCGACAATTCCGCCAACACGACCTCTGTCCTGGAACTCTTTCAATAGAGTCTTCTCGCGCTATTGTAGGCAATGTAAGGGACCTGACAATACTCGTCGAATATAAAAATGCGCACCTGTTGAATACCTGCTTGCTTGCTCTGTGCAGGTTGTCCCTTGGATCCTTTGATCTTGCGTCCACCCACGTCATGTTTTAGTTTTGTGACCTTGACGTCGAAGGGATTCAGCTTTTTGTGTATCTCCTGAAGCTTGGCTGCCTTCTTGATTCTATCCTGGTCAATAGAGCCTGAACGCTTGCGCTTTTTTCCATTTTGTGGGGTCTTGCTGATCCCCGCTTGGGATAAGGCTGACTTGAGCTGAGACAACTGAGATCCCTTCGCCATGCCTGGTGGGGTGTAATAAATGGTCGCGCCAACAAAGTGTATTAATGCTTATATAAGCAGATTTCCCCTAAATCGCGAAAACTGTCACGGTCAATCTCAGGCTAGAAGCTGACGCCATACTACGCCCAGCTGAGCGAACAGCGCAGGACTCCTATTATTCGGTTTTTTTTCTCTCCTCCACGACATTGAGTTCGTCGTATTCATCGTTCAATCACACTGCAGATCTAATCATTCTTTGTTGCATCAGGTCTCTTATAACAGCCTAAGCCTTACCGTACGTACTACTCACTGACTCGGATTTTCGTTCATCACAGAACATTAGTGTTAACAAGCCGTTCGTAGATGTAAGTTATGGACATTTCGCACAATTTTGACCATTTACATTTTGGAAGACACTCGTCGAATACCTGATTAATGGTTTGACCTCGCGAGACCTTGCTGGCACCGGAACGCGCCAGTTGGATGGTGTGAGACTGCCATCAGTCACTTACCCTCGTACTAGCACAAGTACTGCAATGCCGAGTGGTTGATATCACCATAAGGCCTAAGGCCGGATACTGGACTCGTTTCTTGCTCTGGCACTTCAGACTTGCAGTGACATTTGGGTGACCGCCGACTTCTGGGGGTGCCGATCGCACGGGACGGAATATCCATTGAGTCATGTCGTGCTTTTGGCTCTAGCACGTTCAAATCCTGAATCCTGATTGTTATACACCCATCCGCTGTCGCTCACAGCGGAAATTCGACACCCATGGATGTTGTATAGACCAAGGCCATCCAAATGCATCTCCCGCCCACGACAGAACATGCAGTCCTATAAGTTAAGTGCATCCCGAACCCGACCAAGACCAACCCCACCAGTCATCTGTACAAAGTCCAAACCTTACTCCGTGAATGATGTCGAATCAGCCACAGGATAAGACGTCACGCCGTTCTGTCTGCAGGTAACATGTGGGGCAAAGGAATCAGCATGAGGGCATCAAAGCCATGTATATACTGGTCGATATGCCAGAGATAGAGGTGCATGCGCGTGGCGAGGATCGCAAGGACGAAGAACTGGAAGCTGCATATGTGTGTTCGAGGGTCTTGTTAGTAGGAATTCGCAGCACAATTTGGAGGCACATACTCTTCGAAGATGGCGTGGTATGCATACTGAGTGCGCGGAGCATCAACGACTCAATCATAAAGGGTATAGGGGGGTTTACGCACTTGGGAAAATAGTATTGACATAATGATGTTCGCAGCTGCAAGAACTTTTGGAACAAGAATTGTCACCGATGAGCACAGAAACATGTGTATGTCCTGACTCATACAGACCGCATGAATAGTAGAATATGTTATACTTCACCACTGGCAGGACAGTGTAAAGCGGGCCGCTGACTATCCGCCAGCTCTGAATGCAAGGACGTGCATGCAGCATGTGCTGTGCACGTACACGAGTAAATATTGGTCAACATCAGGCATTTCTGGTGAAGTTATGCAGTAGCGTCATTCACCAGTGGGTAAGTCCACTGCACGTTCACATACATCGTGGTTCTCGTTTGGGGTGAAGTACCCTGGAACACAACACGTCAATGCATTATCGAGGGGATGAGGGTTGGAGTTGGACGCACGATATAGGTCCGTGGTGAGGATGAGAAAGGGGATGTTTCGTGCAATGATATAAAGGTATTTTACCTTCGTCCAGCGCGACTGAAGCAGGAATGTCCACTTTGAATATCGTACTATCATCAATATCCAAACTGAGGCGGATCACGGAACGAGTGCATCACCTCTTCGTGAAGTGAACAAGCATAACCATAGGTCTGGATAAGCGAATTTAATAGCGAACCTGAATAGATAGGGACACGCCTACCCAGAATGTAGCCATCGACACTGAGCTGTCACGTTAGAACAAGGAAGAAATAGCTCAGACAGTACGCACCGCATAGGTACTGGTGGCACATGGTAAGTATATCTGTCATTATCTGGCCCTCGTATTAACAAGAAAGCGACACACCGCTAAGAACTGCAGACTACTGGCCGCTGCGATATCTTCAGCCGAATACTCCGTTTGCATTCGTTCAAGAGGTAAAAACGGGTTTCGCATCATGCACCTCGGATCCTGTGCCAGAGACACGTAGTTTCAATGAGAAAATAGTTCCGAAGCACAATAATGATCATACCTAGTAGGCCTGTGTTAAATCGATGAAATACGCGGTTTCACTAGTACTGAAGTACTTACCGATATCACCCGGGCCGAACCCCTTAACTGTAGCGAGAAAGCATCTCGAGAATCGCATGTTGCCGAAATAACAATGTTACAGTCGAAGATCTTGGGCGGCAGTGTCAATCTGTGTCACTGCTTTGAAGTTTCACAACCAACGTCTCCTTTGATCCAATCAGGAAGGCACCTGGATGGGCTTTCCCTTTCTACTTGAATTCATGCTGAAATACTTACTTCGGTCAGTCAAGGCAGGAACGAATATCATATCTCAATCTCGCTTCGGCAGTGCAAGCGCTGGATGGTGGCATATCTAGCATGGACGCCATCGGCGGTCACGGCATACGTTCACCAAGTTGACCGCTCGCTCAGGGTACCTAGTCTCAAATCATTGCCGCCCCTGTTGGGATGCTGTACGAATTGGTTCTATGTGTATTCAGTACACCAATAGTCAACATCAGGGGAGACATACTCTGATTTGATTGCGTGCGTACGCTATATAAGAACTAAGTTCGTCAATTTTTAGCCCATTTATGACGGATCAAATCATACGAGAGAATTTGCAAACCGCACCACTGCCTTACAGGGTTTACGATCCTGAGAAACTCTATGCTGCAGCGCCAATATCGATAATGTCTTTGTCGGGAACTGCAATGAACGCATCACATTACATACTTCGAGAGGGTGATGATACCGTGAAACGTGCAACAAACATGGTGAAACGAACACGCCGGCATTGCAGACGAAAAAGAGGAATGATGTTGGCACGTACGTATGCGATACGCGGCATGTACAACGAGATACAACAGGTAGCTGCAACATACAGCATGACAGAGATTATGCGTGCTGACAATATCAATGTCCAAGTGTGCACTATACCGCTGACCAAGGATGACTGACGAGCTCCTGCACTGATAGCAAGGCATGGTAGCGTACATCTGGGTCTGGATGAGTCATGAGCTCCATTGCGCGGGCTTTGCCTCCCAAGTCTGTAATTATTCTTTGGGAACGATCAGATTGATGCAATGTCCAGGGTCATATGGCTTTGCTTACTTC
Source organism: Suillus alpinus (assembly GCA_003316505.1). Taxonomy (NCBI): domain Eukaryota; kingdom Fungi; phylum Basidiomycota; class Agaricomycetes; order Boletales; family Suillaceae; genus Suillus; species Suillus alpinus. Next base: position 29,371 of record QFEX01000440.1, read on the forward strand.
TTTCCTCGTTCGTAATGCTTCACATACTGTCCAAGATCGTGAACTGCAACTGCCAGGACTACGGGGTCATCGGAGCCTAGTAGTCTGATGAGGGTCCTGAAGTAGGGATCAGCCACCGAGCAATTGACATAAGAGGTCGTCGTTACTTTAACTGTTCATAGTCTCTATCATTCAACTTCGATGCATTTTCCCGCCAGAAGGCATCTGACTCATGCACTGGTGTCCACGACAGATGACCAGATGCCAGCTCTGACATATATTCATCGTACGTCCTGCATCCCATCAATCAGTGAGAGATTGAAGTAGTATCAGACAACACTCACGTCAGGCTTTCAAAGTTGCGTTCTAGTTCATCTCTGACGTACTGCACGTCCTCCAAGATGTCCTCGTCAGACCATTTGCGAGTTGAGAGGTTCTTCGAGAACGGAAGAAGTTGCGCGACGAGCATAGCCGGAAGATTCTCGGAAGGCGCCTTTGTAATCAAATTCTGCGAAAACATCAACATCGGACATGCCCGAAGAAAGGACCTACACTTACACTGAAAGTGGCAATAATAACGCGAATAACCTTCTCTTTCACGGCAGCCTGTGCCACTGTGATCAACAGAGGTATAATATCGTATTTCCTTCAAAACTTTGAGAAAATATCACGATTACGCGACTAAAACCCTCACTTGTTGATCTGTTCAGCGACATCTTGCTCGAATGAAAGCAACCAAATGCAGAAGATCACTTGGTAGCTCATCTGAGGGCCAGGTTTATGGAGAAGGATCTCAACGAACCTATTCGATCAATTAAGGTGTGAACTGATAAGCGATGCGATAAATGCTCACCCTGCTAATATTCCAGGGATGGCCCATACTGCCCTGCGGCATTCCGGACGAGCGAGAAGAGACTCTAAGCACTGAACTGCGACGTCACGCTTGTTTTGTGACTGGCTCTGTACGAGTGAGGCGAGAACTTTGAGGAATGGCTGAAGGTGCTGGTGCTGAAGGGGAGTTGATTCCGAGCTGAGCAGACATGACGTCAGTAATGGACTTGAGGAAGGCGGATCACGCGCACCTCAGCAGCACGGTCAGTATTTGAGCGGATTTGAGTTGTACAAAGTCATCTTGAGCTTCTAGAGTTCTGAAATCATGCTTTCAGTCTTGCAATCAAATTAAAGACTCGAAATCGCGTACCTGATGAGAGGGGCATACGGGAGGTCGGGGTCAGACTGAGCGGCTCTCGCGAAGAGCGGTATCCGCTCATCATGATCTACAGACACATGAATCATGTATTTTGTTTCAAAAATCTGAGATGAAACATACCCAGGAGTGCATCTGCGATTAAGACTAGGAGGCATTGCATGGTATCGACCCTTTGGAGCTTCTTAAGAAGCCGGAGGTATAGTAGGGCATATGTTTGGCCATCGGACAAATGGATAGATTCGACCTTTGCCCTGGGCTGTCTGTCCACCTTCTTGATGAGAGCCAGCTCCTCCGAAGTCACCAGTTCGGCACGTTGGTATCCCTGACTCCGGGATGAGTGTCATGCACTGATGAAATCTGATTGACGGACCTCCCATGGAACAGGCTTTGACCTTATCTTTGCAGAGCTCTCATCGAGATGTGTATTTGAAACCAAGGAGAGGGACATTGTAGCTTATCCCGACAATGTCCACTACTAGCTTTCGCGTCTGCACAGTGGACCACCTTTGGTCCATTTCCCACACAAAAAGGGGGGTCACGACCACCCTTAATTCTCACTTCAATTGAATTCCGCCGGCAGAGTCAGTTTCCGTTCTGTCTTTATGTTCTCGAGAACGGTGTTGTCGTCGTGCAAACGCGCACCCAAAGGTACGTGACATCCTTTGAATCTCCTAAGACCTTTTCCAACATTTTTTTTTGGCAGCATGTCTTCGTGGTCTTGCGACCGAAGCTTCTGCAGCACCTGAGGTCGCGCAAGTAGATGCCGCATTGTCAAAGAAGGCTGCACGGCCCATCCTACACACCGGAATCATCTTGAACCGATCTCCCATAATTACCCGCACACCAACGGCCTTCGAGAAAGCCTACTACGCCTACCAAGCCCGCATCCACCGCGCGCTGCACAACCCATTTCCTTATGATTTTTACTTCAAACAGGGTTCACCTCTTGAGTCGCGGTTCAACATAGAGGAGCGAAGACGCGAGCGCAAGGCGTTTGGTGCGCCTTTTGGCATGCAGACCGGGGAGACCAGCGAGGCTGAAAAGCTTGCCGAGGCTACTATGCGCGACGAAGAAGAGGCCATGCCGCGTGTTCATGAAGCTGACATTAACTCGGACTTCAAAAACCTGCATAGACGCGGTCAGCGGAACCTATACCTATTACTACAAAAACAGGAGAATGGGATTGCCGCGTGGAGGTTCCCTCAGGGAAGTGTGGACAAGGGAGAGCTTTTGCATCATGTCAGTGGATTGATCCCTCTCTGAATTTCCTGTCCTTATATTCCCCAATCAGGCGGCAACCCGTGGACTTGAAGTCGAGTGTGGAAACCTTATGGACACTTGGATAGTCAGCCGGAATCCGATAGGCGTCTTCCACCCTCCTTCACCAGCCAATGCAGACAGCGCCGAGAAGGTTTGTCCTGTTTCCAGTAGCCCGTTTCCCTTGCTGACAGCTCTGCAGGATGTGGTCTTCTTCTATAAAGCACATATCATGGCTGGTCAAGTCCGCCCAAACCGGACGCGTGCACAAGACTTTGCTTGGTTAACCAAGGGCGAGATAAAGACACGGGTGGATGAGGACTACTGGTTAAGCATCAAAGATATGCTGTCGGATTTCTAATGTATATTCCCTATATTGTTCTACTCATTGATATGTCTGGTGCTCCACTACTTGGGGGCAGATATAGCCCGACGCATCTCTGGCCGCTTTTGTGCATCATCAAATCTGCGTACCACCACATCGCACTTCGTGCTCTTGCAGATGTGCTTGGAGTTTGCCTTTACGGCATCTGAGAATAGATTGAGGCCAGCGGCACGTTCTACGACATCAACTAAGTGCAGCACATTAGTTGTGCGTCCAGCATTCAAAGGTTTGTGCGCATACCTGGTATGACGAAACTTTCCAGAGGCGCATCATCAGGAATAATGGCATTCGGGAGCACAAATGCGCCCGTAGAAATTTCTAGCGCGTCTGGCATTGAAGGTGACAAAGGTCTCGAGGCCAACACCACTTTGGCAAAGTGTGTCGGGACCGCAACGTTTGGCGGGGAACCAATAAGTTCATACGTCTGCAAAAAAATGTGGATCATGACAATAAATAACTTTCTTGAAGGCCTAGACTGACCACGCGGAATTTA